>SJYG01000641.1:647894-674456 GCA_006410535.1 Litocranius walleri | reverse complement strand
TGGTCCCATCACTTCATGGGAAATAGATGGGGAAACAGTGGAAACAGTGTCAGACTTTATTTTTGGGGGCTCCAAAATCACTGCAGATGATGACTGCAGCCATGAAATTAGAAGACACTTACTTCTTGGAATAAAAGTTATGACCAACCTAGATAGCATATTCAAAAGCAGAGACATTACTCTACCAATGAAGGTCCATCTAGTCAAGGCTATGGTTTTTCCAGTGGTCATGTATGGATGTGAGAGTCGGACTGTGAAGAAGACAGTGCCGAAGAATTGATGCTTTTGAACTGTGGTGTTGTTGAAGACTCTTGAGAGTCCTTTGGACTGCAAGGAGATCCAACCAGTCCATTCTGAAGGAGATCAGCCCTGGGATTTTTTTGGAAGGAATGATGCTAAAGCTGAAACTCCAGTACTTTGGCCACTTCATGAGAAGAGCTGACTCATTGGAGAAGACTCTGATGCTGGGAGGGATTGTGGGCAGGAGGAGAAGGGGTCGACTGAGGATGAGATGGCTGGATGGCATCATGGACTTGATGGACGTGAGTCTGAGTGAACTCCGAGAGATGGTGATGAACAGGGAGGCCTGGCGTGCTGTGATTCATGGGGTCGCAAAGAGTCGGACATGACTGAGCAAGTGAACTGAACTGATAAAATTAGAATAGAAGTATAATTGGAAAACAAAATGAGAAATTATTAAAAATGTAGACTATAGCAACAGTGAATAGAAAATTTTTTAAAAAGTTTGTAACACTTTGTATTTATAAAGTTGGGGTAGAATATATGTATATTTAAGTTCCCACAGCTTGATTTAAAATAAAAATGATTGGGTTGACAATAGGTATTTACTACATCTCAAAAGTACAACTTCTCTGAGAGTCTACTTAAAAATATATTTGTAAGTCGCCAACAAGTGTATGCAATGTTTTGGTCCCGTTGAGAGCGCAGGTTGTAGCTTCACGTGAAACCTAAACTGGCATGCATAAAGCTCCTGCAGGGCGAAGAGCACGAGTAAGCAGAAGTGGCCGTAGCGGCTCATGAAGACGGTGACCGACACTGAGCGTGTTTGCATCTTTAAAACTCTGTATGCTTGGGCAAACTGACTGTTCTGAAAATTGGAACAAGCGCTGGCTCTGTTACTGCAGGAGCCAGGGGAGTGATGAGAGGACCTGGGCTGCAGATCACAGAACCTGACATCTCTTGCTTAGGACTGGAGTCACCCCCTGGGATCACCTGGGACTCTTAGGTGTGCTCTCACCGTAAGAGTAGGCGGTGATGTTGAAATAACCCTGTCTCGGTTCTTCAATTGTCCTAGATTAGAATTCCTAGGGTAGAAATCTTTCCATTTACTGGCAAGGGGTTCATGTGGTTGCTGCTAAATTTTAAAGTCGCTGGTGGTCATTTTAACAAAATTTCCAGCTACAGAGTTGGTAGAACAAAAGATTTCATCCCTGTCACTAAAGGTTTAGACCACAAGTGAAGCTAACCAGAGATTTTTCTTTTCTCAAGCAGCTTTCCAGAGGCAACTTTGTACACTTAGAGAAACTTCAGCAATCTACCTCAGGTCTTGTCTGGAGTGTTTTCTATAGTTTTAACTCTGAAAATCTATAAAAGCTATTTTTTTTGACATTTGGGAGTGACATTTATTTTTGGCAAGTTATGAAATGTTCCCTGTATTATTTGCCTTCATTTCCAGTTAGACTGCTCTTGTGATCTCCTTTGTCATTGATGAGTGTTCTGTTCAGCAGGCTAAAACATCATTTGAGAAGGAACCCACACCCAGAATTTCTGCTACATGACTTTTTCTGACTTATTTGGTGGTGGTAGAGATATTTTTTAAACGATTAGCTGAAAACCTTAAGAAATGAGGATGATCAATCTTAATGAGTTTCAGCATAGAGGATATCTATATTCCAAGTTTATTTTTCATATATTTTTTGAAATTCTATTGCTCTTTGAAGTAAAATAATACAAGATGAATCTATAAATATAAGTTGCTTCTCCCTCTCCATAACACACACTGTTGGTGACTTTTCTCCAATAAAAATCTTTTCAACATATAATAATAATAGCAAAAACTTGTCATAAACTGATACTTCTTTCCATAGAGTACCGATGATACTCATCCATTATAAAACAACTGAGACTCTCTTCTTAATGGACAAATTTGATTCAACAATTTTATATGCCATGAGGTTATCACAGTGCTACCACATATAAAATATATTTTTATACATAAATATTTGTGGACACTTGGTTGAGATTATTTGTAGAATAATTTTCTAGAACCTCCATCAAATTGTGTATGCACTTTAAAAATTAACAGTTGCTGCAATGAAGATGTGCTGCAACTAAGCCCTGGCACAGCCAAACAAATAAATAAGCTTATTAGCTAAAGAAGTTGACAGATGGTGCTCAAACTGCCCATTAGATGATGGTACCAGTTTAACCTACCATCTATAGATGCTTTATTAATAATGAAAACCATCAGTCTTTGTCCTTTATCAATTTTCCCATGGAATGACTAATCTTTTATATATTATATTTAACATTTATAGTTTTTCCATATACTAAGAAAATCATCATTTTGTCATTGGTTGCATATATTTTGTCCATAATGTTGACATTGTTCATACTATTTTTTTTTTGGTACAAAAGTTTTCATTTTTATGTAATCAGATTTATCAGTCTTTTTATTTATATTTTCAGTATTTTTGTCTTTATGGCACTAGGCTTTGTGTCCTGATTGGAAAGGAATTTTATACTCAAAGACTTTCATGTCTGTGTGTATTTCTGCATTTGTTCTTCTGACACTTTTATTATTTCGTTTTTTAAAATACCTAAATCTTTGATCTTCTGGAATTTATGTTTTAGTGCAAGAGGTGAATTAGAATCCAGCTAATTTTTTAATGCCAGTTTTTTCATATAATTTATGGCTCATGTCATATCATATTGTATTCCTATCAATATTAACTTTGTCATATACCAGGCTTCTACCACATTTGTGTAATTCTGCTTTCTCCATTATTGAGTTCAGTAATCTGTCTCCAGCAGTGAGCTGATTTCATTACATAATGTGCTTTCAGACCTGGCAGGGCTCATTCTTATTTATGGACAACACGCATGTATATGGAGGGAGAATGTGGAGACTAGTGAGAAGTGAGGAGAGCTTTGCAGTTTACTAAGCCATAAATCCTGGACCTGGTCTCTGTCTTTGAAAAATGTGGCTGTTGGTCACTAGTCCCTAGAAAGCTTTTGTGTTCCTCATTTGTTCTTGGATTATACATGCTGGGCAAATGAGATGTTGGGACTGCTTTCAGACAAGGACAAAACCTGAAACTCCTGCTTCTAGACAAGATTTAAAAGGTTAGTGCCAAGAGAAGCTATATTTTTAACATTCATCTGAGGTTAGAACGTTTCCTACAGAGGAGGTCACACTGGTTATGGCTGGTGTCAAGATGTAAGAATAACATCCGTTTAACACACTTTGCATTTCAGGTGAAAGTGGCACTATGATTTCCCAGGACATTATGTGAACTACAAACTGGCTGACACCGAGAGTCCCAAGAAATCCTAGTTACGAATGAGCTCACGTGAGTGGCTCTCAGATACATCCAGGTTTCCTCTTAACATTTGCTGAAGTCTTACCAACTTTCAAGGTGAAATTTTAAGATGGCTTTTCCCCCAAAGCATTCTCTGGTCCTTGGGTCAAGTGTCATCTTTCCCACCTCCGTTTCCCATGGCCCACGCAGTTTCTGTTACAGTTCTTCTCTCATCTGCCCTGGATTCTAGCCTCTGTTTCCTCCTTTTGATTATAATTGACTTGAGCTCGGTTCTCCCTGCGGTCTTATTTATAATATTCGCTCGTTAAATCCTTTTCTCATTGAATGGAACTTTATGTATTTTTATTATTTTATTGGAGTATAGTCGCTTTACCATGTTGTGCTGGTTTCTTCTGTGCAATAAAGCGAACCAGCTACGTGTTTACTTATATGCCCTCTTTCCTGAGCCTTCGTCCCTGCCCACATCCCACCCGCCAGCTGAGCTCCCTGTGCCACGCAGCAGTGTCCCGCTAGCTAGCTGTTTCACACACAGGCTCCAAAGTCACTGCAGACGGTGGCTGCAGCCGTGAGCTTAAAAGACGCTTACTCCTTAGCATACTCAAAAGCAGAGACATTACCTTGCCAACAAAGGTCCGTCTAGTCAAGGCTATGGTTTTTCCAGTGGTCATGCATGGATGTGAGAGTTGAATCATAAAAAAAGCTGAACGTCAAAGAATTGATGCTTTTCAACTGTGGTGTTGGAGAAGACTCTTGAGAGTCCCTTGACAGCAAGGAGATCCAACCAGTCCATCCTATAGGAGAGCAGTTCTGGATGTTCATTGGAAGGACTGATGCTGGAACTGAAACTCCAGTAATTTGGCCACTTGATGCGAAGAGTTGACTCATCTGAAAAGACCCTGATGCTGGGAAAGATTGAGGGCAGGAGGAGAAGGGGATGACTGAGGATGAGATGGCTGGATGGCATCACTGATTCAATGGACATGAGTTTGGGTGAACTCTGGGAGTTGGTAATGGATAGGGAGGCCTGTCGTGCTGCAATTCATGGGGTCACAAAGAGTCAGACATGACTGAGCAACTGAACTGAACTGAACTGAAAAATGCTACCACTTTAAGTTTTCTAATGAGTTTTGATAAATTTATACACTCACATAAGCATACCTACAATCAACATACGTAACACTTTCATCCCCCACAAATGTTCCTTGTGTGTATGTGTTTTTAATTGGGATGTGCTTTTTGTCCTTTTAAATTCAGTTCCTCAGCATGCTTCCATTCAGCATAGTGCTTCTGAGATATCTTGTTGTGTATAGTAGTAGGTCATTCCTTTTTTAAAATTTATTTTTTATTGAAGTGTAGTTGAATTACAATGTGTTAGTTTCTGGTACACAGCAAAGTGATTCAGTTACACATAAACACATATATTCTTTTTCATTATAGACTGTTACAAGATACTGAGTAGAGTTTCCTGTGCCATACAGTAGGCGCTGATTGTTTACCTTATATGCAGTAGGGACGGGGGAACCTGGTGGGCTGCCATCTAGGGGGTCGCACAGAGTCAGACACGACTGAAGCGACTCAGCAGCAAGTGTGCACATGTTAATCCCGAACGCCCTGCTCATGCCCCTCTCCTTCCTCTCTCTGGATCTCTGTTTTCTATCCACGATATCATATCATGTTTGTCATTCTCTGACTTACTTCACTTAATGTGGGACTCTCTAGGTCCACTCATGTGCCAAATGGCATTTGTATTTCATTATTTTTCATGGCCGGGTAATACTCCATTTATATATAGCCTACATCTAGTAGGTCATTCCTTTTCGTTGCTGAGTGGCAGTTTTTTCCTTCCCTGTTGATGGACATTTGTGTTGTTTCCAGTTCAAAACTACTATGAATTAAGCTGCTACGGATTTTTGTGACTGTCTTTGTGTAGCCATCTGTTCTTCTGGTTTTGTTTTCCTTTTGTATACTCTGTCTCCCTATTTGATTTGATTTTCTACTGCTTCAGAGAGCCATGCCTTGACATGGACAGACATACATAAACTTAGCAATAAATATGATAGTGTTTGTAAATTTCACTGCTTTTCGTGTTTCTATTATGGAGACCCAGAGAGTAGTCACTTCCAAAAAAATAATTCACTTCATTTTCAGTTACAGTTTAATCTTTCTAACTAACCAACAAGACAGTAGTTCCATTGAAGAAACTACTCAATGAGTGTGAGAATGAGTGTGAGAGCTTGGACGTACAAGCAAGTAATTATCTGACTCAGTCAGAGGAGGAACCACCCTTAGTGGGGTACTGCTTGCTAAAGTAAACTGCAGGGAATCAAACACGTAAATCTAACTGGAGATGTAACCAACTTTTAAGCCACAGAAAGTTCAGGCTCAATTAGCCTCCTTTGTTCTCTCTCAGGAGAGCCCCTAGACAGATGGTGTTACTCCAGAACCATCAGTCAGTCATTTGGTTGACTCTTTCTCATGCGGCAAGTGGCTTGAGGATGATCTGCAATATCAACAGCCAGTGAATTCTCACAGAAGCTTTATCTCAGTGGTTAAGGGAGTGTCTACGGCTAATCCTAGCCTAGCTGCTATGTTCTAACCCCAAGACAGGCCCTGAGTGCCCTGAGAGGAGGAGAGAACAACTGAACGTTTTAGCTGCTATGGCAACAGGAGCCATCTACATCGCATGGGTTTCTTCTTGGAGGAAAGCTACTCAGAAGCAGAAATAGGGATAGAATCGGAGGGGGACATGGAACCTGTGCTTCCAAGACCTTCTGGCCCAACCTCAGTGCATAAGATTTAATAGCAATAAAGCCAGAATCCCCAGAGTAGGGAATTTCCATTCCCACCACTAATTATACCTGCATGCTGAGCTACAACTGAGAAACTTTGAGGTATTCTAAACCACTGTACCCTTATTCAAATTTCCCCTGACAGATAAAAGGTAGAAACTTAAATTAAACATACACACAAGTTATACTCTGCTCCCAATAGTAACATATTGAACCATAAGAGGAAATATCACTGTCTCAGCGATCTATTTATCAGCTGTAAAAACATGAGCTTTGAGAAATGTGCTATAAGTCTTTGTTAATTGTAGAATGATATAGTTACATAAGAATTATTATTTTTGCTACTTCCAGAGGTTGTATAAGAAAAAATGCTCTTTCCTGCTTTCTTTCTCTTTTCTCTTCCTGCTTCCCCCACCTCTACCCCCTCACTGCTTTCCTCTGTATTCAAGTATGACTGAGTGCTAGGTCCAAGACTTCTTTCAGGTTTTGGGGACACTCTGACCCAACGCATATAACCTCAAGGTCTTTAGATAAGAAGCCTGGATGTTGGTAGTGGTCTCTTAGCCAATACCCGAAGAATCTGAGGAAGCTAGAGATTGGATGTGCTTGGACCTAGCAGAGTGGTTACACTGTTAGGGATTTCAAGGGTGCTTAAAGAATTCAAAGTTCGTCTATGAAAGATCCACTCCCTTACGAAGCAATAAACACGCCACACGTGGGGGACGCAAGTTAGAGGCTGGCCGGGTGTCAGCTGGATTTCCTACGGACACAGATGATCACACAGAAAATCTGACCCAGCTCCTTTCCATGAACGCATGCATTCATCCCTTCACTCGCTCACTCGCTAAACAAACATGTATTAATTTCCGTGTTCCTTGCAGATATACTGATGGGAAAAATAAAGTGCTTACTCTCAAAAAGTTTATAGTCTAAGTAGAAGACATTAATCAAATAAATAGCATACATTTTAACTTTAAAATCTGTAAAAGGAAATCTCATAGCAATTTAAGAGGGAAAAAAAGCCTCAATTATCTTTCTTTTTTTTTTCTTTCTTCACTACATCAAGCTAGTTTTTCATGCCTAAAACACATTAGGTGGACTTAAAAATTAGAAAATGGTGTTGACTTTAAGTTTCTTACTATCTTTATTCATGGAAATAAGGCAGCCATGAGTATTAAGCACATTTTAAGAATGGTTTACAACCATTTATAGGTTAAGACTTTGGCATTAAGATACTAAACATTTTATGAATGTAATTATTAAAACAGAATAACTTAAAATAAAATCTCAAAGCACTCTCAGAGTATAACCCTAAAACAAGTGGCATTTGAGCTAGGAACTGAAGGTTGAGTTCCCATATGAAATACCAGTTTTATATTCAAATTGTAGTAGAATCTGGTCCAGCTTCTGCTCGCAGGTTGTAAAAAATAACAATTCAAGTGGGAAGAGAATAAAGAAGGATGATGGTGGCTTCCTTTTCACACATAAATATTAAGAGGGAATTTCAGCAGCTCTTACGTTCCTTAACTTAAAGCTTGAAACCTTGTCCTGAATATAAGAAATACACTTGTTTCATTTGGGTAAGAAATCGTTGAAAAGAGAGCGCAGGTCGTGAAGAAACAGAAGGAAAGTCTGCCCTGCCTGTGGTCAGTCATTGCCAGACTACCTGTCAACTCCTTTCTGATTCTCCTGTGAGCCCAGCACCTGTTACGCATCCTAGGCTAAAGGCATCACTAAAATGGAAAGGCACCCATACTTTGAAGCTCAGAATACAGTTTCATGCAAAAACTGGGGGCTATGTTCCCCTAGCACAGAGAAAAAGCAGAAACTAATCAGAAAAATCTGAAAATACAATCACGGATAAACTGCTTTTTGGAAACAAACATAGGCCAATTATCATACGGCTTGAAGTGCAAAGACTGAGCTCAGGGAAGGTCTATGAAGGGCCTTTCTGATTCTGTATAATGTGAAATTGCAGTTGGGAGGAACAGACTCAGAAGAGGGCACACACCAAGAAAGAGTCTGTCACATACCATCAGATTCATGATCTGATATTGACCATCTTTGGGCTTTGGGGATTTTTGTCAGGGGTTACAACACTTCTTAGAAGCAGATGAACTCATGGGATTATCTGCAAACTTACTTGGGGACCAACATTCAAAATGACTTGGGATTTACTCTCAGCATCACCAACATCCCCTACCCCAGCAACCTTGAATAGTGCCGGTGCCTAACGTGATGTGTGAGACTGCTGTATGGGGATGCCGAAAGGAACTGCAACAATAAGCCAGCAACGACACCGCAGGCAGCATCAACGCGTGTGAGAGTGCACGCGTTTTAAGCATCTTATTAATCCTCAGATGATGCTGGGTCTGCTAGCCAGGAAAAAGACTCCACTCCTTCCCATCTGTACAGGAAAGATGACCGGGGACGTAACAGAAGAGACAGGCAGGAGAGAGCTGAGAGCTGCTGGCGTCCCAGTGTGGTGGCCTCTGCGCCGATGCCTCATTTAATCATGGAAGCACACACGACCATCTCATTTTTCAGGAACTATTAGGAGATGGAAAACCAGAGATATTAGTGTAGTTTTCTCTAAAGTCACACATCTAGTAAATGGTAGAACTAGAACCCAAGAAGGCACGATTTCAAAACCCGTATCTGTCCTAAGCCTTTCAAGGAGGCAAGAGAGAATATTTGGGGAAAGGTCTCAGATTCTAAGAGTCTGAGGAAGAGATCATAATGAACTCTGGGAGGCGCAGGGCTGGGGAGAGGGATTGCATAACCCAGAAGGCAGAAAGCTGGAGTCAAGCGGGGCGGGGCCTCAGCAGGCAGGCAGAGTGGAGGCTGCGAGCATCCGTCAACAGGCAAGTCAACCAAGAGGCAATGGCACTGAGCGCCTGGGTGGCCCAGAGAGGAGCCCCGGGACTGGACTCCACGCTTGGTTCTCCCACTTAGGTGTTTGCGAGCATCCGTCAATGGGCAAGTCAATCAAGAGGCAATGGCACTGAGCACCTGGGTGGCCCAGAGAGGAGCCCTGGGACTGGACTCCACGCTTGGTTCTTCCACTTACGTGTCATGAGACCTCTTCCAGACTCACTCACGCACAAGCTGGAGCTGACAGTACCGTCGTCACCGGGACAAGACTGAGCTCTCAGCATTAGGTGGACAGTTGAACCAGCTGCTTGAGACTTGGAAACGATGCAAGCCAATCATTGCAGTCAGAGGGTCGTGAGCTGGGAGATGGCTATAGGAGGCAGGAATCTAATCTACTGTATTGTAACTGCACGGTCAAGAGAAGACCTGTGTAGACTGAAAGGCCAAACCTCATGAGTGCCTTCCCGTCCTGTCTAAGGCGAGAACAGTCTTTTTAAATCGTTGGATTAACTGCTATTCAGCTCTGGATGAAAGAGGTTTTAAGGCGAATGAATTTTTCACCTTTCCTCATGCTCACCAAGCAATCCCATCACCATGAGACACTTGGGGTTTCGGGGCAGCTACTTTTATATTGAGAAAGGACATTAGGGCTTCTGTTCAATTTAAGGACATATGCCCTAATTCTTATTATATTACTTATCTGTTGCTGTATAACAAATTTTTCCAAAATTATTGGCATGAGACAATACATGTATATTACCTCACAGACTGTGTGGCAGCTGGGTCTCTTGCTCAGCAGGGTCTTTTGCAAGGCTTCAATCAGGGTGTAGGCAGAGGCTGCAAGGTTCAACTCCAAGTTCAACTGGGGTAAAATTGGCTTCCAGGCTCACTCAGCAGTTGTTGGCAATATTCAGTTCTCTGTGGGCTGTTGGGCGGAAGGCATCAGTTGCTAAGGGACGTTTGCCAGAGAGTGCCCTCAGTCCTTGCCTGGAGGAGCTTTCATCACAGTAAGTAAAGGGGGAGACCCGAAACAGAAAGTGTCAGCAAAGAGTCACGGTCTTCGGTTGCCCCAGAGGAGTCTGGGGGGCTGCAGTCTATGGGGCTGGAAAAGAGTCAAACGCGGCTTCGCGACTAACCCACGCGGCAGAGGCAGGAACCCTGCGTCCCCCTGGCTGTATGCTGGGTCCGGCACACTCCAGGGGAGCAGACTACATGAGCACGCGAGCACCAGGAGACAGCGGCCCGGGCCAGCGCGAAGCTGCCTTTTGCATTCCTCCTCTGCCCACGGACTGGTGGCAAAGATGCGGGTCCACACGAATCCTGAGAACTAACCCGGGTGTCATCTTAGGAAAAGCCTGAAGCCCCACTTGCTCTGTCCAATTTCCTCCCTATGAATGAAAGGTTCAGCAGTTTGTTTTCCAATAAATGAGTCACAGCGAGCGAATCATCCCTGTTCCAGGGCCATAAAGGAGCAGCCATCCGCGGCCTCCGACATGGCCCCCTCTCTGAGCTGCGTACTTCCCAGCGGCCCAGGTGGATAAGGTGAGCTGAGGTCCCTTGACACGTGGTTTCCAAAGTATATTTACACCTCGCGTGGGTCAACAACCTTGGTATTTGGCAGAGGTCTCTGAACAGATGACGGGAATATTTTCTCTCGCATTTAAGCCAACTCCCTTGTGTTGATATTTCAGCGTAGAGGGTGGGGCGAGGTCAGGGGGAGGAGGGAGGTGGAGGAGGGGAGGGAAGGAAGGGCAGAGACGCTGTTGCTGAAGTCTCGAGCTTGACAGAGGGAAAGGGCTTGGTTCCAACAGAAAGCTCTAGCACTAATCGTGAGGACTGGGTGTCCTCGAGACTTCGCTGGTGGCTAAGTCTCCCAGGGGTTCAGACTCTGCGTCCTGGTGCAGGGGCCCGGGTTCGATTCCTCGTGGAGGAACCAGGCCCTGCGTGCCGCAGCTGAAAGATCCCACATGCCGCAAGTAAGACCCAGCACAGCCAAATTAAAAAAAAAAAAAAAGAATCTGAGTCCTAAAAAAAAAAAAAAAAGTGCATGTTTACCCGGAATAGGGCACCGGGGGCAAGGGACACAGCGAACTTGTCCATTTTAGTGAGACTGGAGAGAAAGGTATGTGCCTGTCCTAAAGGTCCATGTGTGAATGTCTTGCCATTTTGCTTTTGACAGAGGAATAAACTCTTTGGGTGTATTTCAGTTCTTCTGTTTATCACTAGCAGTGTCTGAGCTATTGACTTGAGCTATTCAAAGACCTTGAGAAAAGGTGCCATTTCCTTTGACCTTTTTTTTTTTTTTTTTTTTTAGTAAGGCTGGTGATGCTGAGCACCTCTGAGCCTGCTCAGTGGCCTCAGCTGTGTCTGACTTTGTGCAACTGCACAGACTGCGGCCCGCCAGGCTCCTCTGTCCATGGAATTCTCCAGGCAAGAATGCTGGAGTGGGCTGCCCTGCCCTCCTCCAGGGGATCTTCCCCACCCAGGGATGAGCCGGAGTCTCTGCACTGGCAGGCGGGTTCTTCACCACTAGCACCAGCTTCGAAGCATGGTAATGCTAAGTATGCTGGTTATTGATTTGCAGGGTAATTAGTACCCTCACGTAGCCAAGCTCCCTTAAAGAGAGAGGCCGCAGTGCAGAGACTCTGTTATTGCCTTAAATAAAATCAGAAGGGATGATTCACTGGCTGAGATTCATTTACTGAAAGACAAACACCTAATTCTTTTTATTTCTAGAGAGGAAATTTGGCAGAGTAAAGGAGACTTCAGATCTTTCCCTAAGGAAAGAGGCTGCTTATGGTAAGAGCACTGTGTGGAATGTGTGGAGATCCTGCCCACCTCTGGGTTCCAGTTTGGAGCATAGACAATGCACCGTATCATATCCTAGTTACGGGAATTCCCTGGTGGTCCAGTGGTTAGGACTCAGAGCTTTCACTGCCAAAGTCTCAGCTTCAACTCCTCATCAGGGAATTAAGATCCCACAAACCATGGCAAAAAGAAAAAAAAAATCCTTTTATGTCCTGCCTTTGCTGCACAGTTGATGGGGGACCTGGAAGCAGTGGCTGATTTAAATGCCATTTCAGCTATTTGCTTTGAAAGCTGTGTCAGCTGAAGCCTTGAAATGAACAGTCTTTCCCACGCAAATGACTGTTGTTTATAGGGTACATGGTCTGTCCGTCACATTTTCACAACAGTCATTTCACGCCAGGCCCTGACCCGGCTGCTGTGTTGGGAGCATGCATCTGCTGAAAGACTGGCTGTCCTGGAATGCCTCGCAACTCAAGAGGCACAGAGGCAAGGAAAGTGAGAGTGTCGCTTAGCCGTGTCCCGCTCTCTGTGACCCTATGGGCTTTAGTCCACCAGGCTCCTCTGTCCACGGGATTTCCCAGACAAGGATACTGGAATGGATGGCCATGTTCTACTCCAGGGGACCTTCCCCACCCAGGGATCGAACCCATGTCTCTTGCATTGCAGGTAGATTCTTTACCATCTGAGCCACCAGGGAAGCCCAATAAAAAAGCACAAAAGTGGACTGTAATATAGCTAAGAGGAGCAGCAAGGATTCTGGAGCCCGTGTGACTGGGTTTAAATCCTGGTTCAGTCTTTCACTAAAAGCGTGACTGTGGGTAGATTGTTTATCTTCTTTATCCTCATTTCCCTAGCTATGATATAGAGAAGCGCACTAACCTTCTATTAGGATTGCAGAAGTCCCCGCACACGAATGAGTTCTGTTCGGAGAGCGCATGCCTGTGTCCATTTCATCTGAAAGACAGCAAAGCCCCCTAGGGATCCGACTAACTCAGCCTGCCGGATAGCACTGCACCGCAATAGGTTCATGAAACTTCATAGAACGGACACGTAAGAAGCAAGCAGACACAAAGCCAAAGAAGACTTCTTAATCTCACAGCACAGCACCCTGAAAAGCACAGAGGTACAGTGCAACAGCTGCTAGGCAGAGGCTAGCGCTCACATTTGCATCTCTGAAAGCTTGTGACGTGAAGGTTCATATGTAGGGGACTTACTACATTGATAGCACAGAGTGAATTGATATTTAAGACTCTGAGTAGAGTGCCTGTGACCTTGTAAAGTGAAGTCACTCAGTCACGTCCACCTCTTTGCGACCTCATGGATGGTGACCTACCAGGCTCCGTGGTCCATGGGATTTTCCAGGCAAGAATACTGGAGTGGGCTGCCATTTAGCATTCATTAAATATCAGCTGTTTTCATTTCTTTCAGATTTAGACTCTTGCCTCAATATCCTCATCTATAAAATAAGCTTAATATCATAGCATCACCAACTCCATGGACATGAGTGAGCAAACTCCGCGAGATAGTGAAGGACAGCAGGGCCTGGTGTGCTTCAGTCTATGGGGTTGCAAAGAATCAGACATGACTTAGCTACTGAATAACAACAAATATCATATACCCTGACAATATAACAGGTTTATCAAGAGACTCGAATAAAAGCACTCACACGTTTAAGGGATGATACAATCATCAGTTCAGTTCAATCGCTCAGTCATCTCTGACTCTTTGCGACCCCATGAATCGCAGCATGCCAGGCCTCCCTGTCCATCACCATCTCCCGAAATTCACTCAGACTCACGTCCAAAAAGTCCGTGATGCCATCCAGCCATCTCATCCTCTGTCGTCCCCTTCTCCTCCTGCCCCCAATCCCTCCCAGCATCAGAGTCTTTTCCAATGAGTCAACTCTTTGCATGAGGTGGCCAAAATACTGGAGTCTCAGCTTTAGCATCATTCCTTCCAAAGAAATCCCAGGGCTGATCTCCTTCAGAATGGACTGATTGAATCTCCTCGCAGTCCAAGGGACTCTCAAGAGTCTTCTCTAACACCACAGTTCAAAAGCATCAATTCTGCAGTGCTCAGACTTCTTCACAGTCCAACTCTCACATCCATACATAACCACAGGAAAAACCATAGTCTTGACTAGATGGACCTTAGTTGGCAAAGTAATATCTCTGCTTTTGAATATACTATCTAGGTTGGTCATAACTTTTCTTCCAAGGAGTAAGCGTCTTCTAATTTCATGGCTGCAATCACTATCTGCAGTGATTTTGGAGCCCCCAAGAATAAAGTCTGCCACTGTTTCCCCATCTATCTCCCATGAAGTGATGGGACCGGATGCCATGATCTTTGTTTTCTGAATGTTGAGCTTTAAGCCAACTTTTTCACTCTCCTCTTTCACTTTCATCAAGAGGCTTTTTAGCTTTTCTTCACTTTCTGCCATAAGGGTAGTGTCATCTCCATATATGAGGTTATTGATATTTCCCCTGGCAATCTTGATTATAGCTTGTGCTTCTTCCAGTCCAACGTTTCTCATGATATACTCTGCATAGAAGTTAAATAAGCAGGGTGACAATATACAGCCTTGATGTACTCCTTTTCCTATTTGGAACCAGTCTGTTGTTCCATGTCCAGTTCTAACTGTTGCTTCCTGACCTGCATACAGATTTCTCAAGAGGCAGGTTATGTGGTCTGGTATTCCCATCTCTTTCAGAATTGTCCACAGTTTATTTATTTATTTATTTATTTTTTCCCAACAACTTTTATTTTTTATTTATTTTTTTAAATTTTATTTTTACTTTATTCTATGTTACAATACTGTATTGGTTTTGCCATACATTGACATGAATCAGCCACAGGTGTACACGAGCTCCTAATTCTGAAACCCCCTCCCACCTCCCACCCCATATCATCTCTCTGGATCATCCCTGTGCTTCAGCCCCAAATATTGTGATCCACACAGTCAGAGGTTTTGGCATAGTCAATAAAGCAGAAATAGATGTTTTTCTGGAACTCTCTTGCTTTTTCCATGATCCAGTGGATGTTGGCAATTTGATCTCTGGTTCCTCTGCCTTTTCTAAAACCAGCTTGAACATCAGGAAGTTCACGGTTCACGTATTGCTGAAGCCTGGCTTGGAGAATTTTGAGCATTACTTTGCTAGCATGTGAGATGAGTGCAATTGTGCAGTAGTTTGAGCATTCTTTGGCATTGCCTTTCTTTGGAATTGGAATGAAAACTGACCTTTTCCAGTCCTGTGGCCACTGCTGAGTTTTCCAAATTTGCTGGCATATTGAGTGCAGCACTTTCACAGCATCATCTTTCAGGATTTGAAACAGCTCAACTGGAATTCCATCACCTCCACTAGCTTTGTTCGTAGTGATGCTTTCTAAGGCCCACTTGACTTCACATTCCAAGATGTCTGGCTCTAGATGAGTGATCACATCATCATGATTATCTGGGTCGTGAAGATCTTTTTTGTACAGTTCTTCCGTGTATTCTTGCCACCTCTTCTTAATATCTTCTGCTTCTGTTAGGTCCATACCATTTCTGTCCTTTATCGAGCCCATCTTTGCATGAAATGTTCCCTTGGTATCTCTAATTTTCTTGAAGAGATCTCTAGTCTTTCCCATTCTGTTGTTTTCCTCTATTTCTTTGCATTGATCGCTGAAGAAGGCTTTCTTATCTCTTCTTGCTATTCTTTGGAACTCTGCATTCAGATGCTTATATCTTTCCTTTTCTCCTTTGCTTTTCGCCTCTCTTCTTTTCACAGCTATTTGTAAGGCCTCCCCAGACAGCCATTTTGCTTTTTTGCATTTCTTTTCCATGGGGATGGTCTTGATCCCTGTCTCCTGTACAATGTCACGAACCTCATTCCATAGTTCATCAGGCACTCTATCTATCAGATCTAGGCCCTTAAATCTATTTCTCACTTCCACTGTATAATCATAAGGGATTTGATTTAGGTCATACCTGAATGGTCTAGCGGTTTTCCCTACTTTCTTCAATTTAAGTCTGAATTTGGTAATAAGGAGTTCATGATCTGAGCCACAGTCAGCTCCTGGTCTTGTTTTTGTTGACTGTATAGAGCTTCTCCATCTTTGGCTGCAAAGAATATAATCAATCTGATTTCGGTGTTGACCATCTGGTGATGTCCATGTGTAGAGTCTTCTCTTGTGTTGTTGGAAGAGGGTGTTTGCTATGACCAGTGCATTTTCTTGGCAAAACTCTATTAGTCTTTGCCCTGCTTCATTCCGCATTCCAAGGCCAAATTTGCCTGTTACTCCAGGTGTTTCTTGACTTCCTACTTTTGCATTCCAGTCCCCTATAATGAAAAGGACATCTTTTTTGGGTGTTAGTTCTAAAAGGTCTTGTAGGTCTTCATAGAACCGTTCAACTTCAGCTTCTTCAGCGTTACTGGTTGGGGCATAGACTTGGATTACTTTGATATTGAATGGTTTGCCTTGGAAACGAACAGAGATCATTCTGTCATTTTTGAGGATGCATCCAAGTACTGCATTTCGGACTCTTTTGTTGACCATGATGGCCCCTCCATTTCTTCTGAGGGATTCCTGCCCACAGTAGTAGATATAATGGTTATCTGAGTTAAATTCACCCATTCCAGTCCATTTTAGTTTGCTGATTCCTAGAATGTCGATGTTTACCCTTGCCATCTCTTGTTTGACCACTTCCAATTTGCCTTGATTCATGGACCTGACATTCCAGGTTCCTATGCAATATTGATCCTTACAGCATCGGATCTTGCTTCTATCACGTCACATGCACAACTGGGTATTGGTTTTGCTTTGGCTCCATCCCTTCATTCTTTCTGGAGTTATTTCTCCTCTGATCTCCAGTAGCATATTGGGCACCTACTGACCTGGGGAGTTCCTCTTTTGGATATCCTATCATTTTGCCTTTTCATACTGTTCATGGGGTTCTCAAGGCAAGAATACTGAAGTGGCTTGCCATTCCCTTCTCCAGTGGACCACGTTCTGTCAGCCCTCTCCACCATGACCCGCCCGTCTTGAGTTGCCCCGCAGGCATGGCTTTGCTTATTAATGAGACTTGTTTTCCAACTTCAGGTTCCTGAGAGGGTTAAGTCTGTGCTTATAAACGTCCAGGCTGGAGTGCGAGAGAACTGTAAGAGAAAGGACTGTCTTTCCTATCTGTTGTTTTCTCAGCCTCTGCTTCCTTATTTGCGATAAAGGAGAAGAGAGCCTGTTTTGGGCAGTTTTGGGGAGTGTTGAAGGAGCACACGTTCACAGTGCCTGGCAGAGAACAGGTGGTTGATTAAGTCATCTTAGGTTGGCATGAAGGGACTTCCCAGGTGGCCCCAGTGCTAAAGAGCCCACGTGCCAAAGTAGCAAAAGTAAGAGATGTGAGTTCAGCCCCTGTGTCGGCAAGGTCCCCTGCAGGAGGCCGTGGCACCCACTCCAGTGTTCTTACCTGGAGAACCCCATGGACAGAGGAGCCTGGTGGCCACAGTCCACGGGGCCGCAGTCGGGCACAACTCAAGCAGCTGAGCACACGTGTGGGGGCGGATGCGAAAAGGAGGAGGTGGAAATGAAAGGCAGAGTTGGGAAGAAAGGCAGCGAAGCCCAAGGAGGGCCAGTGACGCGGACCCCGGGTCTGCGGTGCCTGCGCCGTGCGCTGGGCAGAGGCCCGTGTCTGCTCCTTGTCATTTCTCTCCACTTTCCCTCACTGCTGTCTCCTGCCCCAGCTGCTCCGCTGGACACCAGAGTGATGTGAATTGACCGGCCCAGAATCAGTCCTGGCGTCAGAAGAAGGAGGGGTGAAGTTCTCTCTAGTGGTTCTAAAAGTCATTTTCCCTAAGATTTATGATTTACAGGATGAGCTGCTTGAATCCTTACCAAATCATTTCTCACTCTTGTCCAGACTCCTTACTTCCATGCCTCTGTGGACAATCAACATTAGTATGGGTCACATAGACTAGAGTCAGGAGGCCCTTGGAATTTTCCCCTTAGCCTTTCTTTTCTTTCTTCATGATCAGAGGATCTTAAACACAAAAACGTTTGCACTGCAACCTGGTCCAACTTAGTCCAACACTGGCCTTGGGCCAATGGACATGGAGCGCCTCTGACCACCTGGCTTATAATTTCCTTCAGAGTCCCGGTCGCTCCGCCCTGGACCCATCTCTCAACTCTCCTGAGCCCCCTGTGTGTTCCTTTGGCTTCTGTGAGCTATGATGTTCTGAGAATGTATCCCTTTGGTTGTCTTTGAAGTTTCACGAAGCCAGAGGAGGAGGAAGAAAGAAGGATGCTCTGACCTGCCAGCATTCCCTAAGACAGGTTATTTTCTATTTTTAAGAATTATGAGTGACTGTGAAGATGGATGGTAATTGAAAGAAAACAATGAATTAATAGCCAGAAGCATATTAATAGTTCAAGGGACTAATTCATTTAGTGGAAAGATTAATTAATTGGATATGTGTGTGGTAAAGACATCTCAAGGTGACATTTCAGTTGACAGTCACATCCTCACACTAGCAAGGAGGGTAAGAGAGTGTGCTCCATCAGAGAATTTCAATCGGCACTCTGACGAACCCTGACTGACTCTACGCTAACCAGGGTAAGCAGACGAGCAGTTTGCAGAGGGTCTTTGGGGGGAGGAAGCAATGACCTTCTAGCTGTTCAGTGATGGCTTACTTACCCTGAACCCCAGCCATATGACTTACTGCTACTGCTGCTGCTGCCTGAGAACGTTTGCAGTAGAAGAAATAAAGACATGGTCAAGCCCTCTCTTCTATGGATTAAAATGAATCTATCACACATGTTAATTGTATAGAAAAGACTTACTCCCATTTTAGGAATTTTAGGCCACCCAAGAAGATGTGTATGGACCCAGGAGTCAGTTCACAACATTCTTACATAGACTACAAATCCTGTTAAGAACTTCATATGATAAAGGTTTCTTTACGTAAAATAATAAATCTGTGGTATCGATGAAAAAAATCCTTTATTCCAAGCAGTGATTTGAATGATGTTTTTGAATGAAAACACACTAGGAAAATACTATAAAGGAGAACTTCACAGTTTAAACAGGAATCTTAACTCTTGTTGTTTCATTTGCTTCACGCAGAATGATCTTAGGTGACTAGTGTTACCTTGGGTGATCATCTTTCACCTGGAAACCCACCCCTCACTGCAGATGCTGCAGGAAAAAGGGGGAGGCTTCTCCTTCTGGCTCTGTGGATTGCTTCTTGGGTGGCTCCTGTGGTAGAAAGTGACCTGCAGTACGTGGGACGCCCAGGGACACTGGCATTCAGGCTTGCCACTTTTGGCACCAGCCTCGATCTAGCTGGCCCACCCCAAGTGGGGGCTTTGTGTAGCCCTTGCAAGCATTTCGTTGCCCTCCAGCCTCAGTCCAGAGACTCGCCGTTTCTGGTCTAGGCAACCAAGCAAACCTCTCTGCTATTCAGTGGGCTCCATCTCTACCTTCTGCAGCCAAGCCTGGGTCCCGTCTTGAGGAATGCTTCTCCCAGCTTCTTCCTTGCTTGGCGCGCCTTCCTCCACTGTCGGGTATGCCTTAGCATTCTTTTTTGTCTCCTCACAGGAGCTAACGCTCCATAAGGGATTGCTAGTTCTTTCTTTTAAGTGTTTCCTGTTCCAAGGGTCTGTCCCTTGACTGACTTGATACACACCCCTGGTAGCAGATGCTCCTGTTGTCCTGCCCGTCTCTGCCATCACACACCATCCCACTCCTTGCCCCAGGAATCCTCCTGCAAGCTTCTGATACTAAGGCTATGTCTTTGCATGCGGGGCTTGCTGTGGGGGCAGCATGTCTGCAAGCCTCCTGCAGCCATTGGCTGGTGAGAGTTGGAGGATGAAGTCACCAGCTTCTTCCTCCTCATATGGTACAACTCGCAGTCATGCTTACAGTGTCTCCCAGAGCTCCTCTAGGCCATCGGTCCTCGGCTGCTCAGAGAGATCATCTGTCCAACAATACATCTTTTATATTTTCATAAAAGCATGGTTCACAAGGAACCCCAGTGTTCATTGCAGTATTATTATTATAATAGCCAGAACGTGGGAGCAGCCTAAATGTCCCTCAACAGGGGAATGGGTAAACAGGATGTGGTAGGTATATACAATGTAATATGCTGCTGCTGCTGCTGAGTCACCTCAGTCGTGTCCGACTCTGTGCCACCGTATAGACGGCAGCCCACCTGGCTCCCCAGTCCTGGGATTCTCCAGGCAGGAGCACTGGAGTGGGTTGCCATTTCCTTCTCCAGTGCATGAAAGTGAAGTCGCTCAGTCATGTCCGACTCTTAGCGACCCCATGGACTATACTACTCAGCCATAAAAAGAATGAAATAATGCCTTTTGCAGCAACATGAATGGACCTGGAGATTTATCCTACTAAGAGAAGTAATGTATCACTTACATTAAGAATCTAAAAAAATGAAACAAATGAAATTGTTTACAAAATAGAGACAGACTCCCAGACATAAGGAACAAACTTATGGTACCAGAGAAGGAGGCTGGGGTGCCAGTTAGGGTGATTAGGCTGACATGTATGCACTACTATATAAAAAATAGATAGCTAATCAGGACCTACTGCAGAGCACAAGGGATGCTTCTGAATGCCCTGCAATGGCCTATGCACAAAGCAATCCAAAGGACAGTAGACACAGGAGTGTAGCTGACCCACTTTGCTATGCAGCAGAATGAACACAGCATTGTTGATCCACTAGGATCCAATACAAAGGAGTTAGACACGCACCTTTTACGGACTTCCTTTCCCTCCCTGACTTGTCTTCCCACCAGTGTCTCCTGAAGTCACACCCAAGTAAACTATACGACAAGCTCCTAGCTCTCAGATGAACACAGTGCATCTCAGAGATGAGGGAAGGAGGAGTCTGAGGATTTAGTGATCATGTCTAAAGTCAAAAATGCACAGAGAGGAGCTAAAAACAGCTCATCCCACCCCCGGTCTCACTATTTACATGTCCTTCAGCATATATCTCTGTAAAGGTATTAGATAAATTCAGGCTTCTTCGTTTAGAATACAGGTGCCCCATATATAAAGATAAAATTGACTCATTTAAAAGTGAAAACACATTGCTCAGAAACAGCAGTTTTGGAAATGCTGTCCCTTGACCAGGAGGATCAGCGTCACTGAGAACTCGTTAGAAACCCGAATCCCAGGCCCCACCCCAGGCATCCAGAGTCAGAAATCCTGGAGGCGGACCCCAGCAATGGCTGGTGGTTGCTCTAGTCTGGACAACAAAGGAACCGACCCAGGCTGAAGTGTCAGGGGCCAGCATGAGGAATCCCGCCTGTGACAAGGTCATGCGGAAGGAAGCCTGACAAAATGCAAGGATGTGATCAGGTTTCAGGGGTTCCCCCTGGAATTTCCTGAGCATCCACCCTCCCCTAAAATAAGAATCTGCCGGCCTCTGTACTCTGCTTTTCCACTCTTCTGATATTCTCTGGGAAAAATCAAATCAGGGCTTTAGTCTTCTGCATTTGAAAGGGATGTTTCAGTTAACCCCCCTCTTTAGCTCTCTAGCTTGCCTAACAGGCTCCCCAGACTTCTTACAGCTTGTGAATTGCTTACAGCCCCCCAACTGCGAGAGGCACAAAGCTTAAAAGCATCTTAAAGATACAGAGCCTTTTCTAAAGAGTTAAAAATCATATTGGTGATGGGTTTTCACTGTTGACTCAAGGATTGCTGCCAGATCTCCATATTCTTTATCTTTTAGGCACCTGGGAGGATGTTATCAATGTAAGCAGGATGTAGGAAAACATATATAGTAGTTTTGATGTTAGCAACACTAGACTTTTGAGTTAATTGCTTTTCTTTTGTTATAAATCACTGTATTCCTTTTACTTGTTATAAGTTGCTGTATCTTTGCTATGTAAGAATGTAACTTTATTTAGTGCTTTCTGAGAATGGCACCAGACTTTGGGAAGAGCAACACAAATAAGTCTTCTGGTTGACAAACTCTCATGGGAAAAAGGCTGTAAAATGTTAATTGGCCCTTTTTGGCCAGAAGATGATGTAAAGCACCTAAGACTTGTGTATACAATTAGGTATGCAGATAGAAAAGCCTGTTTTGATGAGTCTGGGCTGCTAACACTGCATAACTTTGTGTACCCATTGATCTTCATGTTTTATCAAAAGTATAAAAGGCCTTCTGAACAATAAAGGATGGACCAGTTTCTCAGCCTAGTCTCTCGGCCTAGTCTCTTGGGAATCTGGACCCCCATGCCTCTCTCTTGCTCCTTTTCTCCCTCTCCCTCCCTCTCCTCTTCACTCTAATTTCAGGCTGAATTCCCATCTGGACCAGGGCGGCTCGCCAAGTCTCCTTAATTGTCCCGGCTTTTAAGACCCACACGAAAGGGAGCCTAAGGCGGGGCCACCCTAGAGATTCAAGCAGGCGCCGGTGGCCCCACGTAGATGGCTCAAGTTCTTTGTCTGGAACTTTATTGGCCTTCCCCGCAAGCCAAGTTATTCAGCCTTCTTTCTCCACTTAATTTTCCTACTGCATTATTTCTTCCTAATCTAATCCTATATTTCTATATTAATAAATAAATAAGTCTTTCCTTGCCAACGCCGTCCCTGCTTCGAATTCCCTGGACCCACCAGGGCTGGACCCCAGCACTGAAGTAGGTCTTGAGCAGGTGGGAATTTACTCTAATGATATGTTACTCTATGCTGGGTGTTTAATGTCAACAGTGAATCTCTGCAAAGGTTTCCCACAGCTGCTGCATAAGCATCGTGAGAATAAATATGGGCTTCCCTGGTGGCTCAGCTGGTAAGGAGTCCTCCTGCAGTGTGGGAGACCCCAGTTCACTTCCTGGGTTGGGAAGATCCCGTGGAAATGGGACAGGCTACCCACTCCAGTGCTCTTGGGCTTCCCTGGTGCCTCAGCTGGTAAAGAATCCATCTGCAGTGCAGGAGACCTGGGTTTGATCCCTGGGTTGGGAAGATCCCTTGGAGAAGGGAAAGGCTACCCATTCCAGTGTTCTGGCCTGGAGAATCCTATGGACTGTATAGTCTATGGCAACAAAGAGTTGGACACGACTGAGCGACTTTCGCTTTATTTCTGATAACAGAAAACCTTGCCTTCTCATTCTTCTGTGTGACAGTGCCCGGGCAGCAGGTACTGCCTCTCCACGTCAGATTTTAGGTTATTAGTTATTTTCTGTGAATGTGATCAGAACAGCGTGAGGTTGCTCTTGTGCCTTACACGTGAGGCTGGTTCTGTGCCGACAGATGAAACCTTGGCTTATGCTTCACGTATCACAATCTCTGTGACTAACACTAAGAAAGACATGAGGTTGGTTTCCCTGGTACATGCTGTCTATTGTCTGGTGAGGAAGCTTCTCTTTCAGGCCACTCTTCTAGTGAACCAGCATCTTTCCCCGAAGCAGGCCTTATGAAACAGACGCACTGATGCTGTCCCAGGAATACAACTTTTCACAAGGATATCATTAAGCTAAAAGTAGAAATAGGAAATATGGGGATGAAGAGAGCCTATTCTACTCAGAAAGTGATATGCTCATCTATCAGTTTTGTTTTTTTAATTTTTCTTTTCAATTCTCTATCTTTAAAAATTCTTATTGAAATTAGTTGATTTACAGTGTTGGATTAGTTTCAGGTGTACAGCAAAGTGATTCATACGTATGTATAGTATTTTTATATTCTTTTCCATTATAGGTTATTATAAGATGCTAAATACGGTTCCCTTTGCTATATAGTGAAAGTGAAAGTGAAGTCGCTCAGTTATGTCCGACTCTTCCGGACCCCATGGACTATATCCTACCAGGCTCCTCTGTTCATGGGATTTTCCAGGCTAGAGTACTGGAGTGGGTTGCCATTTCCTTCTCCAGAGGATCTTCCCGATGCAGGGATCGAACCCAGGTCTCCTGCACTGCAGGCAGACGCTTTACCCTCTGAGCCACCAGGGAAGATATCAAATACTATATAGTAGGTTCTTGTTGGTCATTTATTTTATATTTAGTGTTAATAGTATGTAGACTTTAATCCAAAACTACTAATGTTCCCTTCCCCACCCTTTCCCTTTTGGTAAGCTTAAGTTTGTTTTCTGTGTCTATCAGTATGATTTTAAAACACAGAGGAACATTTGAAATAGAAAATGGTGAGTCTCCTCGAAGAAGGTTGACACCGATTAGTAAACATGTGCCGTATAACGCTGTATTACTGCAGCCCAAGTTTCACCTGCTTGAGACCTACTTCAGCCTGGGCTGGTCTCAGATTTTAGCGGCATCAGAATCATCTTGAACCCCTGGGGTCCACCCCACCCCCACCCCCAGGTTTCCGACTCTGTAACCTCTGGCTGGGGCCTGAGAATTTGCACTTCTCACTAGTTCTCAGCGACACTGATGCTTCTGGTCAGGGACCACATTTCAAGAAGAAGTGTCCCAGAGCAGCGTGTACCCATACTGTTTGCGCACTGCGGTCGCCTGAGAAGTATTAAATATCACCAGTGCTTGGGGTCCTCTCAGGAAAACGAAAGCCAAGTCTTTGAGGTTAGGGCCAGGAGTCTGGCTTTTAAAATCTGTATAGGTAATCCTCATGGGCAGTCAGAGTCAGGAACCAATGTGTATCCAGTGTTCCTAAAAAAACAGTGTGACATGTACACTGAGGGTCTTGTTAAAATGCAGACACTGATCCAGCAGCTCTGGGCTGGAGCCCCAAATCTACATTTTAACCAGCTTCCGGATGAACTTGAGGCTGCTCCACAATCACACTTTGAGACTCAAGAGTCAGAAGCGCCTTTCATCCTTGTTCTGTGGATGCAGGTCCTCAGCAAGCTGACAAGAGATATGCAGAGTGGTCCCAGCGCAGGGCTGAGATGTCTTTTCAGTTAGAAACCAGAGATGATTCTGTTCTGACTTTTTTCTGCCTGATTGGAGCAGGAGGAACAGTCAGGACACATTGTGGGCAGTGGGACAGTTACCATGGCTACTTTCAGAGATCCGCATTTCCACTGAGGGCTTCTGGGCGTCTCAGCTGGTCACAGCAAGGGATCCCAAAGACATGGGGTGGCCACGCGGCTGCAGCCCCCTGAAGGACTCAGCAGCCCCTGAGGACCGGGGCTGAGCTCAGCCTCTTCTTCAGCAGTGGTTAGCGTGACCCCCACGCCCAGTTCGGGAGTGATTCCGCCTCAGGACAGGTGAACCCTCCTGAAGAAGAGACTGCCGCTGAGTCCAGGGGCCTCGGTGGGAAATCCACCCCCGAAAGCAAAGGCATAGCACGCTCTCTACCCTGGAGGGAGGTCTCAGCCAAAAAGGGTCCCCTCAAGGGAGGATATTGGAGGAGGCATGGCCCCACTCCAGCATCCCTGCTGGAGAATCCCACGGACAGAGGAGCCCGCGGGCTACAGTCCACGGGGTCGCAAGTCTGATACGACTTAGCAACTAGATGAAGGGAGCATGTTGGTTTCTCACAGAAATGAAAGCGTGGACAGATACCTTCACGTCTTTCTTTCCTTCTGTTTAATTTTCTGTCATACTCAGATGCATCACATATGGGTGTGCAATTTCTACCAACTGTAAAGAGAAAAGGGGAGCCCCTCAAAAGCCCGAGCGCCAGAGTCAGCCCTGACACCTTCCACACGCAGACTCGCCTCCACAGACGGGAGAGAAGCCTGAGGTGGCAGGCCCACGGAGGCCTGGCTTTGCCCACAGGTCCCGTCCTGCTCGCCTCGCTGCTTTTTCTAGAAGGTCCGGCTCCTTGGTCCCCTGAAACCCCAGGTGCGGAGGTGCGGCCTCTGCCCCGCTCAGCCGTGGCGGGCCTTCCGGGAGCTCTCTGCCCGGGGCGCTGCTGAACGAGGCCACCCCAGGCGAGTCCTCTCAGACCTCGCCTCGGCGGGAGCCATGCTCCCCGAGGCCGTCCAGGAGGGGCTCTGGAGGCATCTGCGTCCAGCGGCCGACGGCGCGCCCTCTCTGCAGGCAGCAAGGGGCTCCACCGCTTGCCAGAAAGCTCTCGGCCTTGTGGCTGACACAGCCCAGGTCTTCCGTGACCCAGGGTGGTGGGCTGACTCGTGTGTGCGTGTGCGTGTGCGTGCAGCTTCTGAAGCAACCAGAAACTTCCACAGAGACACCTAGGGCAAGAAAAGTGCATGCTTACGTAGCATGGTCACATCAGTGACCGCAAGTCTTGCATCTTCCTGTAATTGTACTGAGGTTTTTTTTTGTTTGTTGTTTTTTTTCCAAAGGCTTTACTTGCTAAAATTTAGATAAATCAGAAGCCACACGGGTTGGGGCTAAGATAGGAACAGAGAGCATGATTTTCCCCTGGCGTCCCCTCAGTGATTTTTTTTAAGGTGGATGTTGACATGATGGTAAATACCGTGAGAAGTGGGCTGTTGGGGGACATAGTGTAAAAGCTGCATCGTGACCTTTGCAGAGAGAATTGTCAAAAGGGGCTCAGGTTCCAGAAGTGAGCCTGGGATGCGTGGGGAGGGTGAGGGAGAGACGGAGGGGAAGGTGGAAAGACAGGAGGCCCAGGGAGGAGGCGGGGGAGAGTTCTGGGGGAA
>SJYG01000641.1:626895-637841 GCA_006410535.1 Litocranius walleri | reverse complement strand
CACACTCACAGACACACACACACAGAAACACATAGACACACACACTCAGACACACACAGTCACACACACACAGACACACACACACCCACACACACAGACACAAACTCACACACACACACTCACACACTCCCCCCACACAGACACACACACAGACACACACTCACACTCACACACACACACTCAGACATACACTCACCCCCCCACACACTCACACACCCCCACACACAGACACACACACACTCACAGACACACACACAGAGACACATATTCCTTTTCAGGTTATTTTCCGTTAAAGATTATCACAAACCATTAAGTAGAGCATCCCGTGCCACCCAGCATGTCCTTGCTGTTTTTCTAGTGTATATACAGTAGTGTAATTAGTAAACTCTTAATTTAGCCTTCTCCCCCCCTTTCTGTCTTGGTAACCATAAGCTTGTTTTCTGTGTCTGTGAATCTCTTTCTGTTTTGTAAATAAGTTCATTTGCATATTTTTTTCAAGATCACACACATAAATGCTGTCAGATGGTATGTCTCTGACACTCTTAATAAGTGGCTTGAGCGTTCTTGGCCAAAATTAGAATGTAGGCCCATCAACTCTGGCGCCTCTTGAATGCAGCGTCTTTTGCTTCCTCTGAGTTAGTGGATGCTCCAGGGCACACACCCCTGACCCCAGACATCTCAAAGCGATGTGCGCCTGAAGATAAGCTCCACGGGGAGCCGGGAGGGCTGGGGTCCATCAGGGATCCCAGAGTCACTGTGTCAGAAGCCTGCAAAACGACTGACACAGCCCCGGCTGTGCATGTGAGCATCACTCACTTTTCTAGGTGAGACACTTAGTCTGTGTAAGATTTTCAAAGGAGACATGACCCTCAAGTTTTCAGGAACACTGAAGAGTCCTCATTATCTGCTTTACGCTTGAACTAACACCGTAATTCACTGGAGGGTTTATTTTCCTAATAACCGCACTGCTTTTTTAACCATGGAAGACCACCAGAAAATTCAGTTTGACTTAAATCCAGCTTTTCTGGATTTTTCAAAGTGAGGAAAACCTGTATTTCAGAAAGCAGGTCACATACCTATTTTCCAGCCTTTGGTTATATTCATAACACTCAGGCACATGATAACATCTTGGCTTCATTGCTGTAAGACTGTTTTATAAAGGACATCCTACGCTTTGATCCTACTGTTGTGAACCACGAATTCCAACACAAGCAGCTAAACCCATTGGCCAAATACCATCGAAAATAAAAAAAGACCAAACGGCAGCTCAGTTTCAGTGAAGCCAAAACCAATGTTGTTGTTTCGGTCAGACTTTTTTTTTTTTCAATATATACATATATATTCCTAATCCAGTAACTTCATTCAGTCCACTTCCTGTAATTGCAGTAAGAAACTAGTTTTCCCTGGCAGGCCCATCAGGAGGTAGTACCAGTCAAATCAGGCATTTTTAAAAGGCCAGAAGGAGGTTTTTCCATGTTTCAGGCAACCAGCTGGTAACACCTGCCTTGAAATTGCCAGATCAAAAATATTTCTGCCTTGCAGTTAGGGTGGAACTCAAGGGACTCAGTCTAATAACTTGCCCAGGCTTTTCAGCAGATCTAAAACTTTTGGTGACGAAAAAGATACCTCTGAGACTCACATTTAATAAGTGAAACAGTGAATCTGAGAAAGAGTCTATGTGTTTTAAAATTTTCACTGCAGGTTGTCAATTTCATACCCTGCCAGGCCTCAGTTCTAAAGTCCCCAGGTCGACACGAGTCATCTCCGCATCTCAGCACAGCAGGCATTCACCCAGGGCTCCTATCTTCAGCTGATTAGCTCTTCTATCAAAATTTCAGAACAGAAAGTTGATACTAAAGGAGATGCTTGAAGGATATGTTAACCATTCATTCTTGTAGGCTGTCTAAGTTAATGCCTGTATCAAATTCACTGGGGCTCAGCTCCCAGTAAAAATGCTTTCAATTGGCCTTAGCTCTGAATAAAGACATAGTCTTTGAAGCACAGCTTTGCATTTTAGACACATCAACAGTTATACTGAACAAAGAAGTAAATAATACAACATGCTTTTAGGTACACTTTCCTTATTGGACCAACAAACAATACTAAGCTCATCAGGAACACACTATTATTTTCCCATCTGTGAAGTGCAGACACTAAAGCTCGGAGGTTAACTGGCATTTTTTAAAAATGTGGCTGCATCGGGTCTTGGCTGGCTCTGAGTGCAAGGGCTTAGTTGCTCTGCACCATGTGGGACCTTAGTCCCCTGACCTGGAGTCGAACACATATCTCCTGCATTGCAAGGCAGACTAGCCACTGGGCCGCCAAGGAGGCCCCAAGGGACACTGTAACTGCTCTTACTTCGTGGCTGACAGTTTTTGGTAGCGAATTCCAGCTTCTAGGCTTGCTGCTGTTTCTGTTACGGTATCTCACCTCACAGAAGAGAAAATATTGGTTAAGAGTCGAGAGATTTTTGCTAACATAGTCAGAATTTGTGAGGAGCACGCATGAGGCAAACAGGAGCCCCATGTTTAAAAGCTGTCTGAAATTGGTTCATTGCTTTTAGAGTCCACGTATACACAGTATTATATGTTTCTCTTTGGCTTACTTCACTTAGTATGATAATCTCCAGGTCCAGCTTATACGCAAAAGGGATATAGAACCACTGGCCTAGGAAATGAGTGTATGGTCACGGAACGGGGAGTGGAGGGGGTGAATTAGGGTTTGGGGACTAACACCCACTCACTGTTAAACAGAGAAGCAGGGAGGATGGCTGACTGCATAGCACAAGGGGCTCTGCTCAGCAGTTGTAATCACCTATAAAAGAAAAGAATCTGAAAAAGATGCTCTCTCTCTCTTACGTGCACACACACACACACACACACATACACACACACACACACGTATGTATGGGCTTCCCTGGTGAGTCAGTGGTAAAGAATCCGCCTGCCAGTGCAGGAGACATGGGTTCTGTCCGTGGTCAGGAAGGTCCCCTGGGGAAGGAGGTGACAGGCCGCTGCAGTGTTCTGGCCTGGGAAACCCCACGGACAGTGGGGCCTGGTGGGGATGGTCCATGGGGTTACAAGAGACCCAGATATGACTGAGCAACTGAACAACTTGTATGTATAACAGAATCACTTTGCTGTACACCTGGGAGTACCACGACGTCATCTGAAACGGTAACTGAACATCAGATAAGCAAACAGCATCATCTCCAAAAACAAGAGAGCAGTCAAGTGCAGTGAGGTCTCTTCATAGCAAACTGTATGAATGGACTGCCGACAAAAAAAAGGTTTGTAAAAAGTGAAAATCTGCAACTGGGCAATAAGTTAATAGACATACTGCTGATGAACTTTTTTTTTTTTTTTTTTTAGAATTCAAAGGAAACCAATATTTTCCTATGGTTGGGATACCTCTCCATGGCTGCGTTATCGACACTGAACTTCATGCCACAACTTTGAGGCCCTAAACTTTGGATGGGAACTCTAGAATCTTGAATGGCTCCAGGAACATAAACAGCATTAGCATTTTCATTAAAAAGTTATTACATTAGCTTGAACTAAAAAGAAGCAAAGAACCCAAGGAAATAGAGCTTTCTTTAGGTCTAGAGGGCAATGTTCAATTTACGCCAGGGAAGGTTTCTGTCACTGTGTCCCTGGGAACACACCCCTGTACCTTATTAAAGCTTCATAGGGAGGCAATCCCTGTTAGGTAAGGGACCTTTCCCTTTGTAAGGACAAAGCCACTGGAGAGATGGCATCCCTTGCAGGTGGAGACTGGTGTCACTGATGGTGACAACGTCCTGCCACACAGAATATGGTAGAGCTTCATAGCACTTTTATCTTCTGTGTCCTGCTGGGCTCGCTAACAAAATTCATTCTGAAACAGGAAAGGCTTTACTCTTAATCAAATGCCGAAAGCAAAAATGCCAACTTCTCTACTTTTCAAGGATGGTATTTTTCACAGTACAGATAAGAAGATGATCATTAAAAAAAAAGGTTGTTGGGACTACTTCGTGATCAAGGTTAAGTCTGCTTAAGGAGATGTCTTCAAAATACAGCCTGAAACTGGAATGCTGCAGATCGGTCGATAGAAGTGAACGAATCACTCAGATCCAATGAACCCATGTTTTCCCATTTACCTTCAACTGCTTGGATGTCTCTGTCACTCATTTTAGAAAGCAGAGCTGGTCTTACAAAGCACCTCACAAGTCTTGTTTTTTTTTTTTAAATCGTTATTTTAAAAATTGAAGCATAATTGAATTACGGGCTCTGCAGGTGGCACTTGCGGTAAAGACTCCACCTGCCAGTGGAAACACGGGTTCAGTCCCTGGGTGGGGAAGGCCCCCTGGAGGAGGGCATGGCAACCCCCCCACCCCAGTCTTCGTGCCTGGAGGACCCCACGCACAGAGGAGCCTGGCGGGCTATGGCCCACAGGGTCCCACAGAGTCGGACACGACTGAAGCGACTTAGCACACACGCGTGGCTGATTTACAGCGCTGTGTTACTGTCAGGTCCATAAGCTGATTTGGTTACACACACATACACGTGGTTTCAGATTCTTCCCTCCATCAGCTATTACAGGATATGGAGTAGCTCTCCCTGTGTTTATCTTAGAGTTGTTTGTACATGTTAATACCAAACTCCTAATCAGTCACCCCTGACCTTTCCCCTTGGGTAACTGTAAGTTTGTTTTCTATGTCTGTGGGCCTGTTTTTGGTTTGTAAATGGCTCATTTGTATCATTTTTTTTAAGATTCCACATTTACATGATATCATAAGGCATCTGTCATTCTCTGACTTGGCGTGATAATCTCTGCGTCCATCTGTGCTGCTACAGATGGTATTATTTCATCCCTTCTTCTGGCCGAGTAATATTCCATTGTGTATATACACACCACATCTTTACCCATTCCTCTGTCAACGGATGCTTAAGTTGCTTCCATGTCTTGGCTGCTGTAAACAGTGTCTCCACTTGGCCCCAGAATGGCCCATCTCCTGCATTCTCCCCCTCGCACACCACCCGTCTGAATACAGAGCGAGTCCCATCTCACTGCCCTCGTGAAGGCCGTTCCTCTGAGAAGGGCTCTTCTCCTCGGCCCCTTTCCGTCTGGTAACTTCACACATCTAATTCCGCGTTTCCTCTGCAGAGCTTTTTCCTGACAGCTCACTGATACTTACAGAGCAGTTTAAACTTTAGACAGGGCTGTCTGCCCCAAGGAGGCTCTGAGTTCCATGAGAGTAGTCCAGTATCTCCTGGACTCAAGGTAATGCCTAGAACACAACATGTTTCCAGTACATCTTGAACGTGTAAATGAATTCAGTTCCTGCCACTTTGCAGGACTTTGGTTCTCACATCACCTTCAATGTTTATTTTATGTTATCTCGTGATTTTGCCATAAATATCGTGTGGGAAAGATTCCTACTACAAAATTACTTTGGAAAATCTGTAACTGGGGCTCTTTACCCCACGTAAATGTGCTAAAAGTAAGTATTAAGACTGTTAAAGGTTTTGTATATAAACTTCCTGAATCAAATCCTTGGATATTTCCCAGTTTCTATGAGCAGGTGGCATTCCCACCACTAAGAATCCTTTTCATTTTATTATGTTCCCTTCACAATTATAGAAATGGGTCTCTTTAGGCAGAGACTTCCGCTAGACTTCATTTATCCTTCTGCTTTGTCACTCATCCCAATATAAGCTTGATTTCCATGGGAGTTTTGATTCCCTGGGGAGATTTGCTCTGTTTACTTACTCCCATATCGCACGATTACATGCAGAGTGCCAAGTGACAGATTCAATTAAGTTATTCAGAGCTGTTTTATCAGCTGAAATTTGGCAAAGGCTTTGCATCCCTGGCTGCCATCCTTCATGGCTGTTTCAGAGTGGCCTTCTGATTACTGCTACTTCCAAGTAGAGTAAAGAAACCACAGCTTAGCAACCCTATGCGCTAATCTTTCACTTGTGTATTAAGTTGCACTTTCCTCACTCACTTTCCCCTCTTCTTTCTCCTCTGCCTTCTCATGTCTCAGTGGATAAGAATCCATCAGTCTTCAAAACTGTTGGCCGAACCAGTTCACCATCACCGTCTGTGTGGGCAATTGTTCACAACCAAGATTTCTCCAGGCCTTCGAAAATCCCAGCTGCTAGGAGAAGAACTGATGAAAACACCGTCTGTGCTTGCAAGCGGCTCAGTCTCCCAGCCAAAGCTTTGGAGTGTCTAAAGGTTCTCCCTTCTCCCTTCTCCCCACACTACACAGCCAGCCGACAGATCACGAGGTTTAGAAGGCTTCCTGGCAGCGCGTTCCCTCTTTTGAGCCACACCTCCATCACGAGTAGAAACACCTGTGTGCCAAGAGACCGCTCAACCATCCATGACGATCCGCACACTGCTCCTGCCCTACCGCTAAGAAGGGCATCATGAAGTGCCACATTTTTTCTATTTCTGCCATATCCCCGTTTCCTCCGAGCTTCTGTGGGCCTAGAAACCATCATCGCCTACATTTCCAGAGTGCTTGGGTTTCCCCTTTCATGTTTAATTTGTTCCATTGATGTGATAGTACGTCTCATCCTCCTGAGTCATATCTCAACCAGGGCTTTGTTGTGACGATTAAATCATATGATGGATGTTAAAGTTTATCCCCCAGAAGACTGGTGTTATGCCAGAATTTCAGGTGTCTGTATTTAATAATGCAACACAGTCACTAAACTTAGTTGAAACTCTATGGTGGTGAATATTAACCCAGGAAACACTGAGCCCAAAGGAAATAAAAGCCCGCTATCTCTGTAACTGCTCTTCAGCGTCAGCATGGAGAGGGAAACCACTCCTGCTAACACTTTGACATAATTATACTGGAAGAAACAGAGTCTCCATGTTTTAGCCTTTCATTGTGTGTATCTTTCCAGGGGCAAATGGTAATAGCAGTAATCAGAGTTTTTGAAATTTTTTGATTCAGATCCTGTATCTTTAAGTCTGGGGCTTCCCCAATGGCTTAGTGGTAAAGAAACCACCTGCAATGCAGGAGCTGCGGGAGACCTGGGTTTGACCCCTGGGTTGAGAAAATCCCCTGAGGAGGGCATGGCAACCAACTCCAGTACTCTTGCCTGGAGAATCCCATGGACAGAGGAGCCTGGCGGGCTACAGTCCATAGGGTCTCAAAGAGTCAGACGTGACTGAAGCAGCTTGGCACACACGCATCCTTAAGTCTGTTTTGAGTAACTGCAGTCAGATGGATTAAAAATTCTCCAAAAATGATGTGTGAGCTAAAATACAATGATACGCAGCTTGGTGTTGATAAGAATCAAGTAAGGACCAGTGTGAGGCAGGGGCAGGGGCAGGTACGATGGTCTTTATTTTTTCAGGCCCAAGGCCTTGCACAAACCCTGCCATTGATCAAGTTGTTCAGAAAGCTTGTTGGCTTTTCCTGCTACAGTGTATGGAAAAGCCCAAATGAACTTTTTGGCCAACACAGTGCAAATCTTTGTTGATACATGAGTAATTTAATAAATGATAAGTTGCATGGTTAAATTCTTACTATGAGTTTGTTATTTTCACTTGAACTTAAATAGCTTTCTCCATTTCCTCTAAATAGCACTGCAAAACACAGAAGTGTCACGATAACTCAGGCAGGTAAAAATGTTGCCTATAATCTCGTCTCACGGAAGCCTCCCTCATGTCAAAATAGCAGATTTTGAAAACATTGTGCTATTAAACATGGCTTAAATAATCCTTCTGTGGTGTTGGTGCCCTATGGCCCAATAACACCCGAATGGCCAGCATTTACACTCCAACCAGTCCATTCTGAAGGAGACCAGCCCTGGGGGTTCTTTGGAAGGACTGATGTTAAAGCTGAAACTCCAGTACTTTGGCCACCTCATGCGAAGAGTTGACTCATTGGAAAAGACTCTGATGCTGGGAAGGATTGGGGGCAGGAGGAGAGGGGACGACAGAGGATGAGATGGCTGGATGGCATCATGGACTCGATGAACATGAGTCTGAGTGAACTCCGAGAGATGGTGATGAACAGGGAGGCCTGGCGTGCTGCGATTCATGGGGTCGCAAAGAGTCAGACATGACTGACTGAACTGAACTGAACTGACATGAGTTTTGGTACAAGCACAGATTTGCTTTGGTAGTGTGTCTTTAAATTGTGCCTTTTGCAAACACAAGTATGAGTTTCATAATGAAGCTCAGAATGTGTCTTTGACAATATCTTTCGTTTCACATAGAAAATAGCCTCATCTTATATTATTCCTGTTTTAAATTTCTTCTTCTCAGTTATTGGTATGGTATGATTCATGGACTCTGAGTATAACTGAAACTTCAGTTGATAGAGAAAAAATGTGATTTGCATTTCTGTGCATTCAGTGAGCAGATGGGGAATGCATCTGTTGATAAAATCTTCTTAGCTTGAAGAGTTCTTGACCTGTCACTCAATTTTTGCCAAACATGTACACATTTTCCTGCCAGACTCAATTTTCCTAAATTCAGGGGTGCTAATTACACCAATCGTCTCCCCCTGCCATGAACACATATACATTTTTACAAGCTCTGATTCAGGTAATTAAATGGTCTTTCATTTAATCCTTTGTTATGCTGCGTAGTTTTCACGGGATTCAGACAAGTTCAATCAAACTCCATAAGCAGGCAAAACAGAAAAGACGACTGGCGTAATTTCCTCCTTGTGTTTTTTTGCTTCACAAAGCATTAAAAAACAAGTGACAGTCTTTTTATCTTTCAGCTAAAATAATAATCATACTTGGCACTTGCATAAATTCCAGCCAAATGACGATCTCTGTGCCATTACTGAAAAAAGCTGTAAGTTTCGTCTGCAGCTGGAGGGACCTGGATGCTGGGGGTGAAGCGGCTCATCCAAGGTCACACAGGAACAGAACCAAGGGCTTTCCTTTCACAGCTGCAACTGATGCGTCTCAAATCATAAGAGAAGAATGCAAGTCTAGTGTGACCAACACAGAAAGTGACCAGTTACAGTCTTTCAGGCAGTTACGCTAATGGTTTCAGTGAATTTCTGCAAGCTCAGGCCTTTGGACCAGCCGGATAACTTCAGCTGTACTATGCGAACCTGTTGTTTATCTCCTTTTGGTTGTTTTCCTCATCTGTCGTCCTGCTTCCTGTGACAGTTTGATTAGTGTCTAAATTGCTGTCTGGCTTGGGATCCTCACCACTATCAGGACCATGAAACCAAAATCTGTCTCCTTTTAGAATGCCAACTGCCTGTCAAGAGCTAACACAGACAGGAACCACTTGGGGGTCAGTAGGTGTAGGGCAGGGCTTGGGAGTCCACAGGTATAGACCCAGAGCCCACTGGTTCCAGCTCTGAGTCAGATCAGTAATCCTATTCTTCTTTTTTTTTTTCTTTTACCATTTTGGCATGATTGGTTTTTATTTTTTTATAGATTTATTTATTTTAATTGGAGGCTAATTACTTTACAATACTGTATTGGTTTTGCCACACATCAATATGAATCCGCCACGAGTGTACAAGTGTTTCCCATCCTGAACCGCCCCTCCCACATCCCTCCCCGTACCATCCCTCTGGGTCATCCCAGTGCACCAGCCCCAAGCATCCAGTATCATGCATTGAACCTGGACTGGTGATTCATCTCACATATGATAATATACATGTTTCAATGCCATTCTCCCAAATCATCCCCCTCCTCCCTCTCCCACAGAGTCTAAAAGACTGTTCTATGCATCTGTGTCTCTTTTGCTATCTCACATAGAGGGTTATCATTACCATCTTTCTAAATTCCATATATATGCGTTAGCATCACATGGATGGAGGAGCCTGATGGGCTGCAGTCCATAGGATCGCTAAGAGTCAGACACGACTGAAGTGACTTAGCAGCAGCAGCAGCATACTGTATTGGTGTTTTTCTTTCTGTCTTACTTCAGTCTGTATAATAGGCTCCAGTTTCATCCACCTCATTAGAACTGATTTAAATGTATTCTTTTTAGTGGCTGAGTAATATTCCATTGTGTATATGTACCACAGCTTTCTTACCATTCGTCTGCTGATGGACATCTAGGTTGCTTCCATGTCCTGGCTATTATAAACAGTGCTGAGATGAACATTGGGGTACATATGTCTTTCAATTCTGGTTTCCTCGGTGTGTATGCCCAGCAGTGGGATTGCTGGGTCATAAAGCAGTTAGTTCTATTTCTAGTTTTTAAAGGAATCTCCACACTGTTCTCCATAGTGGCTGTACTAGTTTGCATTCCCACCAGCAGTGTAAGAGAGTTCCCTTTTCTCCACACCTTCTCCAGCATTTGTTGCTTGTAGACTTTTGGATCGCAGCCATTCTGACTGGTGTGAAATCGCATTGTGGTTTAGATTTGCATTTCTCTGATAATGAGTGATGTTGAGCATCTTTTCATGTGTTTGTTAGCCATCTGTATGTCTTCTTTGGAGAAAATCTGTTTAGTTCTTTGGCCCATTTTTTGATTGAGTTGTTTATTTTTCTGGGATTGAGCTGCAGGAGCTGCTTGTATATCTTTGAGATTAGTTGTTTGTCAGTTGTTTCATTTGCTATTGTTTTCTCCCATTCTGAAGGCTGTCTTTTCACCTTGCTTATAGTTTTCTTTGTTGTGCAGAAGCTTTTAATTTTTTTTTAAATTTATTTATTTTTTTAATTACAATACTGTATTTGTTTTGCCATACATTGACATGTATTAGCCACAGGTGAACACAATCTCCCAATGCCGAAGCCCCCTCCCACCTCCCACCCCACACCATCTACCTGAATCATCCTGTGCACCAGCCCCATGCATCCTGCATCCTGCATTGAACATTGGCGCTTCGTTTCTTACAAGATAGTATATGTTTCAATGCCATTCTCCCAAACCATCCCACCCTTTCCCTCTCCCCCAGAGTCCAAAAGTCCGTTCTATACCTCTGTGTCTCTTTTGTTGTCTCACATATAGGGTCA
>SJYG01000641.1:598575-623158 GCA_006410535.1 Litocranius walleri | reverse complement strand
ACAAAAAACCTCGAATAGCCAAAGCAATCTTGAGAAAGAAGAATGGAACTGGAGGAATCAACTTGCCTGACTTCAGGCTCTACTACAGAAGCTTTTAATTTTAATTAGGTCCCATTTGTTTATTTTTGCTTTTATTTCCAGTATACTGGGAGGTGGATCATAGAGGATCCTGCTGTGATTTATGTCGGAGAGTGTTTTGCCTATGTTCTCCTTTAGGAGTTTTATAGTTTCTGGTCTTACATTTAGATCTTTAATCCATTTTGAGTTTACTTTTGTGTGTGGTGTTAGAAAGTGATCTAGTTTCATTCTTTTACAAGTGGTTGACCAGTTTTCCCAGCACCACTTGTTAAAGGGATTGTCTTTTCTCCATTGTATATGCTTGCCTCCTTTGTCGAAGATAAGGTGTCCATAGGTGCGTGGATTTATCTCTGGGCTTTCTGTTTCGTTCCACTGATCTATATTTCTGTCTTTGTGCCAGCACCATACTCTCTTGATGACTGGCTTTGCAGTAGTCCTGTTCTTATGGATGCGGTCATTATGGTTAGCTCTTCATAGTCCAATCTTTCAGTAAGAGCTTAACATTTAGTCTGACCTTTTCAATTCCTTTAGTGAGTTTATGGGCTTCCCTGGTGGCTCAGCTGGTAAAGAATCTACCTGAAATGCGGGAGACCTGGGTTGGATCCCTGGGTTGGGAAGATCCCCTGGAGAAGGGAAAGGCTGCCCACTACAGTATTCTGGCCTGGAGAGTTCCATGGATTGTGTAGTCCGTGCAGTTGCAAAGAATCAGACACGACTGAGCGACTTTCACACACACAGTGAGTTTATGGCTGGAGCTTTCCATTTGTTTAGATCTTTCTTTCAACACTGTTTTGCTGTTTTCTGTATACAAGTCTTGTATCTCCTTGGTTAATTTTATTATTAGGTACTTTATATTATTTATACTACGTATGCAGGTCGGGAAGCAACAGTTAGAACTGGACATGGAACAACAGACTGGTTCCAAATAGGAAAAGGAGTCCATCAAGGCTGTATATTGTCACCCTGCTTATTTAACTTCTATGCAGAATACATCATGAGAAACACTGGACTGGAAGAAACACAAGCTGGAATCAAGATTGCCGGGAGAAATTTCAATAACCTCAGATATGCAGATGACACCACCCTTATGGCAGAAAGTGAAGAGGAGCTAAAAAGCCTCCTGATGAAAGTGAAAGAGGAGAGCGAAAAAGTTGGCTTAAAGCTCAACTTTCAGAAAACGAAGATCATGGCATCTGGTCCCATCACTTCATGGGAAAGAGATGGAGAAACAGTGTCAGACTTTATATTTTGGGGTTCCAAAATCACTGCAGATGGTGACTGCAGCCATGAAATTAAAAGATGCTTACTCCTTGGAAGAAAAGTTATGACCAACCTAGATAGTATATTCAAAAGCAGAGACATTACTTTGCTGACTAAGGTCCATCTAGTCAAGGCTATGGTTTTTTCTGTGGTCATGTATGGGTGTGAGAGTTGGGCTGTGAAGAAGGCTGAGCACTGAAGAATTGAAGCTTTTGAACTGTGGTGTTGGAGAAGACTCTTGAGAGTCCCTTGGACTGCAAGGAGATCCAACCAGTCCATTCTGAAGGAGATCAACCCTGGGAATTCTTTGGAAGGAATGATGCTAAAGCTGAAACTCCAGTACTCTGGCCACCTCATGTGAAGAGTTGACTCATTGGAAAAGACTCTGATGCTGAGAGGGATTGCGGGCAGGAGGAGAAGGGGACGACAGAGGATGAGATGGCTGGATGGCATCACGGACTCGATGGACGTGAGTCTAAGTGAACTCCGGGAATTGGTCATGGACAGGGAGGCCTGACGTGCTGTGATTCATGGGGTCGCAAAGAGTCGGACACGACTGAGCGACTGAACTGAACTGAAGTGGGACTGTCTTCTTAATTTGCTTTTTGGTTGTTCATTGCTAGTGTATCAAAATGCAAAGGGCTTTTGTCAATTGATTTTATACCCTGCAACATTACTGAATTCATTTCTGAGTTCTAAACTGCTTTTTGGTGGCATTTTGGGGGTTTAGGGCCTTTGTTCTTAGTGGATCCCTGAAGTTGGGGATGTGCCAAGACCCATCAGTGTGTCAAAGCAGAGGATGTCAGTGAGCACGGAGATGCAGGCTGGTGAGGAGCTGGACCCTCGGGAAGCGGCTGGAGAGGACACAGTCCAACTCCTTTTGGGGAGAAACTGAGAGATGGGCATTTTTGCTGGGCCCAGGTATAGTGCCACTGGGGCGCCCTTTCAAACTGCTTGTTTGCTACAGGCTGTGGGGGCTTCTAAGCACAAGCTCCACCAGTTCATAGAAAGTGAAAGTGAGGTCGCTCAGTAGTGTCCGACTCTTTGTGACCACATGGACTGTAGCCTACTAAGCGCCTCCATCCATGGGATTTTCCAGGCAAGAGTACTGGAGTGGTTGCTACTGCCTTCTCCAGGGGATCTTCCCAAGCCAGGGATCAAACCCGGGTGTCCTGCATTGCGGGCAGACGCTTTACCGTCTGAGCTACCAATGCTGCCGGCTTATGGAGCCAGGTGCTCTGGAGACCCGTCTGCCAGGCAGGAGCCTTAAAGTCAGGGGTACTGGGTATGCCACTCCAGCCCTTCAGTCTCAGGAAGAAGCTGCACGTTGGAGTCCCCCCACCCCCGACGGTATGGTGCTCTGCCAGGGATGACAAAGATGTGCTCCCTGCCTGTCCTCCTATGGGTGTTGCTTCATTATGCATGTGCAGCAGTCACCCCGCTAATCTTTGCATTTTTCTGAATTATTCTGTGTGTGGCTGCACTATTGGAGGAGAAAGATTTGGGTGCTTCCTGTTGTACAGAGTCAGACATGACTGAGGTGACTTGGCGGCAGCAGCAGCAGTGGCACCATTTTGGAGCATTTGTTATCGTTATATGTGTTTTAATTCATTGTATTTCTTATCTTATCCAGGCAAGGGTACTGGAATGGATTTCCATTCCCTTCTCCAGAGGATCTTCCCAAGCCAGGGATCGAACCTGGGTCTCCTGTACTGCAGGCAGATTCTGGACCGTCTGAGCTCAGGGAAACCCTTTCTTATCTTTACTGAAGCTCAGGTTGTCCCGTCTTTGGCCACGGAGCCGAGTTCTTTCAGCCTCAAGCTGACAAGGTTTGGTAGTGCTCTACTGCGCTGAACACTGAGGTCTTCCGGACGTGTCACGTGTATTTCGTGCCCCACAATTGGAAACAGCCATTCATACAAGAAACTCTGCTTCCTTTAGTGGGATATTGTATTTCAAGACCATAATTGAGGCACAGAAATACTCACTGTGATTGGGTTCCATTTCTGCTAAAAGAACCTGGCGGTGTGCACATGTGGAGGACAGTATGTCAGTTCATACTAGTGTTTCTAGTTCCCTTTCAGGACTGTGGGCTCTTACTTAACACTTTTCCGTACTGTGTTTCTATCTCCTTTCTTCTGCACGGTGGATTCTGGCTATTGAGGAGAGGGTGATAGAATTAGGATATGCCATAGTTACAGGCGTGTGTTTTTCCGTCGTGCACTGCTTTATTGTGCTTCACGGATGCAGGACTTTTTACAAATTGAAGATTTGTGGCGACCCTGCATGGTCAGGTGATGGCTAGCATTTTTTAGCAATAAAGCATTGTTTAAAAATTAAAGCATGTACATTGGGTTTTCAAGCCATAATGCTATTACACACTTAATAGGCTACAGTATAGGGTAAATGTAACTTTTATATGGATTGGGAAATAAAAAAACAATTGTGACTGTCTTGTGGTATCTGCTTCACTGCACTGTCTGGAGCTGACCCTGCCATTTCTGAGGTGTGTCTACACTCAGTTGCTCTATCCTCCCATTACTCATGCATGTCAATACCATGCAAATACCATGCAAATTATGATTATTGAAAACAGTTAAAAATTCTGGCATATTCAGTGGGCATTCCTCCTCACTCCCCTCTTTTTTAGGCCTGCTGTATTTACACTGTCAAGGGATCTGGCTCTTGACAGCTTGTACTCTCCTCCATTTGACTTTCATTTAGATTTGGTGCTATAAGTAAGCACATATTTAAGGTTGAGGAACTTGTCCTATGACAGCTTTTTTTCCCCAAGTCATCTTGGTTTTCTGAATCTTGTTCTCCAGTACATTTTTCAGGAAATGTTCACAGGAAGAATATTCCCTGAATTCTTTTGTATTGACAGCAGCTTGATACTTGTCATTTTTGTGGAATAGAAAAATCCTTAGTTTACACTTTACTTTCTCAAGAACCTTGTGTAGCTTGCACTTTACTCCACTTTCTTGCATAAAATGTTGCTGTCTGAAAGTCGAATGATAGTCTAGACTTTTCCCTTGCAAGTCTTTAATAAGATCTTTTTTGGCTAGATGCCCAAAGGGTCTTTTTTCTTAAAATCTAGTAATTATACTATAGTACATAATTTCAATATGTAGCTTCATTAAAAAAAAATTAAGACAGTTTTATTGGAGAATCGGTTTTAGTGTTTCTTTGTATAGAAAGCCTATACAAGAAAGTCTAAACTTGGCTTTCTTCTTCAGAGACTTGTATTTTTCGTGCTAGGTCTTTTTTTATGTTCATATAAAATATCTGTCACCTTCCCTAAAATATTTAAAAAAAAAACCTTCTTCAACCAGATTAGATATATTACATTTCCTCCTTTTTCATCATCTGCTTTTTGACAAACATGTTTATTTGTTCCTGCATTGGTATAGTTTCTACAATGATCTTTTTCTCACTTCTAATTTCTTTTTGAATTTTTTCTAACCATTGAGTTCTATCATTTTATGAAATAAGAATTTTAAAGGGTCCAAAATTTTAATTTCTTTAAAGCATAATATCTGAAATGTGTGTACATATTATTTGTCTGATAGATATTTAGATATCTGTTACCACATAAATGTCTATATATTTTAATTAGCTCATGGTTAAAGAGGAAAAACAAAATATTCAGTATGCACAATAGTCTTATTTTATGACAGTGTCTGTATACCTTTAATGAAAAACCCAAACTTTTACATGAAGAAAAGAACTAGTTTTCATCAATCGTTTCTTTTTTATCTTTGATTACTGTACATTTCAATAACCCATTTTAAACTACTGCCAGTTAATGTCCACACAAACCCACCAAGAGGTCAGGTTCTTACTGAGTTAATGCAGAGACTCTGCCTTCACTCAGAGAAAAGCCAAGAAGTGGACATCACAATGAGAGGCTGACCCAGAGAGGCCTGGAGCAACACGGTCACGGACCACGGGACTGGGACTCTGCCAGGGCTCCGAAAGGAGTCTTCTTCTAATCACTGGCAGACATCTTCCCCAGTGATAATGTTTGATAATGGGGCTTTGAATAAAAAACAGAGTCTCCGAACAAACTCCTTAATAAACGCTAATTTGAAAACAGTTATTCCTCTCCAAGGCTGAGGAGATTTGGTTTAGAAAGCGAACTTGCAGATCGCCAGCTGAGATCAGCACAGGTCTGCAGTAATACTTTTGCCACCTGATGCGAAGACCTGACCCATTGAAAAAGACCCTGATGCTGGGAAGGACTGAAGGCAGGAGGAGAAGGGGATGACAGAGGATGAGATGGTTGGACGGCATCACCGACTCAAAGCGTGTGAATCTGAGCAAATGCCAGGAGATAGTGAAGGACAGGGAGGCCTGGTGTTCTGCAGTCCATGGGGTCATAAGGAGTCAGACACGACTTAGCGACTGAACAGCCATAAATACTAATGATCCGATTTGACTTTAAAAACACATTGAAAAGGCCAGGAAACTACCAGTGACTTCCCCACATCTCTGCCTCTCTTCAGTGCTCTGTATCACTTTATTTGTCTTACAGTGCACTCCTGTTTTTTCTTGTTGTTGCTGTTCTAAGATTTGAAAATGCTAACATGTGGAATCGGAGAAGGCAATGGCACCCCACTCCAGTACTCCTGCCTGGGTTATAGTTTCTACAATGATCTTTTTCTCACTTCTAATTTCTTTTTGAATTTTTTCTAACCATTGAGTTCTATCATTTTATGAAATAAGAATTTTAAAGGGTCCAAAATTTTAATTTCTTTAAAGCATAATATCTGAAATGTGTGTACATATTATTTGTCTGATAGATATTTAGATATCTGTTACCACATAAATGTCTATATATTTTAATTAGCTCATGGTTAAAGAGGAAAAACAAAATATTCAGTATGCACAATAGTCTTATTTTATGACAGTGTCTGTATACCTTTAATGAAAAACCCAAACTTTTACATGAAGAAAAGAACTAGTTTTCATCAATCGTTTCTTTTTTATCTTTGATTACTGTACATTTCAATAACCCATTTTAAACTACTGCCAGTTAATGTCCACACAAACCCACCAAGAGGTCAGGTTCTTACTGAGTTAATGCAGAGACTCTGCCTTCACTCAGAGAAAAGCCAAGAAGTGGACATCACAATGAGAGGCTGACCCAGAGAGGCCTGGAGCAACACGGTCACGGACCACGGGACTGGGACTCTGCCAGGGCTCCGAAAGGAGTCTTCTTCTAATCACTGGCAGACATCTTCCCCAGTGATAATGTTTGATAATGGGGCTTTGAATAAAAAACAGAGTCTCCGAACAAACTCCTTAATAAACGCTAATTTGAAAACAGTTATTCCTCTCCAAGGCTGAGGAGATTTGGTTTAGAAAGCGAACTTGCAGATCGCCAGCTGAGATCAGCACAGGTCTGCAGTAATACTTTTGCCACCTGATGCGAAGACCTGACCCATTGAAAAAGACCCTGATGCTGGGAAGGACTGAAGGCAGGAGGAGAAGGGGATGACAGAGGATGAGATGGTTGGACGGCATCACCGACTCAAAGCGTGTGAATCTGAGCAAATGCCAGGAGATAGTGAAGGACAGGGAGGCCTGGTGTTCTGCAGTCCATGGGGTCATAAGGAGTCAGACACGACTTAGCGACTGAACAGCCATAAATACTAATGATCCTATTTGACTTTAAAAACACATTGAAAAGGCCAGGAAACTACCAGTGACTTCCCCACATCTCTGCCTCTCTTCAGTGCTCTGTATCACTTTATTTGTCTTACAGTGCACTCCTGTTTTTTCTTGTTGTTGCTGTTCTAAGATTTGAAAATGCTAACATGTGGAATCGGAGAAGGCAATGGCACCCCACTCCAGTACTCCTGCCTGGGAAATCCTATGGGCGGAGGAGCCTGGTGGGCTGCAGTCCATGGGGTCGCGAAGAGTCGGACACGACTGAGCGACTTCACTTTCACTTTTCACTTTCATGCGTTGGAGAAGGAAATGGCAACCCGCTCCAGTGTTCTTGCCTGGAGAATCCCAGGGATGGGGGAGCCCGGTGGGCTGCCGTCTATGGGGTCACGAAGAGTCGGACATGACTGAAATGACTTAGCAGCAGCATGTGGAATAGTCATGCATGGGAAACATGTATGGGAAAACATATATAGGAAATATGTGATTTTCTTTGAATAAGCATATGGTATATTTTATCGGGCTTTTTTGAAAAGCTCTTTCTGAAGTTATACTATCTTAAAATTATCCATCCACAATTTAATTTAGATTAAATTAATTTAGATTAAGTTATACTATCTTAAAATTATCCATCCACAATTTAATTTAAAGTCAGATTTAAGCATATATCTGGTCAGTTTAAAGAATCAAAGTCTCAGGTCTTGAAGTGGGCTCCTGATATTTCAGAGAAGAAATCTTTTCAATGCAGACCAGGGATCACCTGCTTGGAATGCTAACACTAGTGGGCTGGGACTGAGGTCTTGTTTCCAGGCCTTTCTTTGCCGTTTGCTGACCCTAGTGGGCTGGGACTGAGGTCTTGTTTCCAGGCCTTTCTTTGCCATTTGCTGACCCTAATGCTCTGGGGCTGAGGTCTTGTTTCCAGGCCTTTCTTTGCCGTTGGCTGCAAGTCTGATCGTCTCTGGGCCTCAGTTTACTCATCTGCAATGGCGGCATCTCCAATGTCAAGATTCCTAAGGTCTCTTCAAACTCAGAACTGAAATTCCATTTTCCTCCTCTATTCAGTGTCCTCCTGCCTAAAAGTTAAAATGGACGTAATACATAATCCAAACATCTTTTGTTCATTCATCCACCGTAAATATGTGTCTACCATGTGCCAATTGACAACAAAGGAAGAAGCAGATTAAGATTCTTGTCCTCCTAAAACTGACTTTCTAATGGGTAAATGGATAAGTACAATGAAAGGGGCTTCCAGGCGGCTCAGTGGTACAGAATCCGCCTACAGTGCAGGAGACACAGGAGATGCAGGAGACGTGGGAGATGCAGGAGACGTGGGTTTGGCCCCCGTGTGGGGAAATCTCCTAGAGAAGGCAATGGCACCCACTCCAGTATTCGTGCCTGGGAAATCCCAAGGACAGAGGAACTTGGTTAGTACAGTCCATGGGGTCGCAAGTCAGACATGACTGAGCACACACACACACACACAGACACAATGAAAATGTGGATAAATAAGCCCTAATAGAGGCTTGATAGGGTTATGAGGGAAAATAAATTTGGAAGTAAATTTGGGGAGAGGAGGGCTGCTATTTTTAAAAGCCTGGCCAAGGAGAAGCTCATGAAGAAACTGACATTTGAGTGTAGAGGGAAGAGAGCCTGTCCACGCAGATGTCTTGGGAAAGAGCTCTCTGAATGGAGAGAAGGAATACAAGACCTTGAGGTGCTTTCATGAACTGAAACTTTATGATATTTAATAGACAATAAGCTCTTCTGGAGGAATCATCTGTAGGACACTGGGGTCGTTTGTCACTGTCTTTGAGAAGCTGGGTTAGGAGGGGCAGAGGCAAAGAGAGAATCATGATGATGAAGCGTGTGGATCTCACATCACATGAGGAATGTTTCAAGGATGGCAGAACATTTATAGCAGAGAAATACATGCCACAGAGTGGGGAGGAAGAGAAGTATTAGCTACCTTCAAACGTTAAAGTAAATTTTCATTTAAAAAGAACAGTTGAATAGCTTTTCCTATTCTAATCAAGAACAATCCTGGGTAGGGAAGATTCCCCTGGAGAAGGGAATGGCAACCCCTTCCTGTATTCTTACCTGGAGAATCCTGTGGACAGAGGAGCCTGGAGGGCTACAGCACATGAGGTCACAAAGAGTGGGACACGACTGAGTGACTGATACTTGTTAATCAGGAGCAAAAGGAGTACGAAAATTAATAGCAGGTTTTACAGAGTCATATCCGCTAAATATAGAGAAGAGGTTTCTAATAGCTAAGACAATTGAGAAATGAAGTAAGCCATTGTTTGCGTGGTTTGCTGTCATTAGGAATATTTGAATAATTTTTTTAAACAGAGATGCTCTATAGGTTCAAGAGTCTGTCTATGATCAGCTACATGAAAGGTTATTTTAAAAATATTTATTCATTATTTTATATATTAATTTATTAAACATATTTGTAATTATATAAAAACATACTTTCAGAGAATTTGAAAGCACAGCCAGGTTTGGGAATCATTGCTGTAGATTCCCCTGGGGGCATGGTGAGATTCTTACTACAGGAAATATTCAGACAAGATAACTTCTTGCCAGTAACCCTGGTAAAAATATTCCCACATTGGATGAGAAGTCAGAGTAGGTGTCCTCTAACATAGCTCTCAATTTTCAGATTTCATGAAACCACATTTTGAAACTACATTTGTATTGAGGTGAAGTAGCTTAATTATTTATTTCAAGATAATTCTTTTATTTGTGATTTTAATAATTGATTATTTCAAATTCTATCCTATCCTGTGATCCTGCATGCTAGGTTGCTTCAGTTAGGTCTGACTCTTTGCGACCCCGTGGACTGTGGCCTCCAGGATGCTCTGTCTGTGGGATTCCCCAGGCAGGGATGCTGGAGTGGGGTGTCTTGCCTTTCTCCAGGGAATCCTCCCAACCCAAGGACTGAACCAGCATCTCCTGAGACGCCTGGATTGCTGGTGGGGTCTTTACAGCTGACCCCCCGGGGAAGCCCATCCTGTGGTCACATGAACGCAAAAAGGAAACCTGACTAATTTCGTACTGATTTATGTATCTTGCGTTTATTTCTAATTGTGCACGAGTGGGAAGTGCTGCTCCTCTTTTCCCTAGATGCCTTATTGTTTTCTAATAAAATGATTGGAAAAAAAGTCTCCCCAAATTCATGTATATTTATTTTCTAAGCCTGAACATTGAGTTACTTGAGACAATGGGCATTCTCTATTTTACTTCAGTAAAGTCAGAATATTTTGTGGGGGCTTCCCAGGTGGAGCTGGCGGTAAAGAACTTACCTGCCAATGCAGGAGACACAGGAGCCGTGGGTTCGATCCCTGGGTGAGGATCGTTCCCTGGAGGAGGGGGCATGGCAGCCCACTCCAGGATTCCTGCCTGGAGAATCTCAGGCACAGAGGAGCCTGGTGGGCTACAGTAGGTTGCAAAGAGTCAGACACAACTGAACTGACGTAGCACATAAAATCAGAATACTTAAAAAAATTTTATTTACTTGGCTGTGCTGGATCCTGGTTTGCAGCATGTAGGATGTAGTTCCTAGACCAGGGGTTGACCCTGGGCCCTCTGCATTGGGAAACGGCGTCCTAACCGTGAGGCCACCAGGAAACTCCCAGGATACTTTATAATAATAATTCTGAGGCAATTCACAGAATTTTTTGGGTGCATAATTCAAGTTCTCAAGAGAATTTTGCTCTATTTGGGGAAGAAAGAAACGTCAGCATGAAAATAATATAAAACTACATAAAACGAATGTGGAATGGCGAGGTTAGAGACAGGTGTTGGGGCTGAGAAGAGGGACTTAGAAGGTGGGGTTCAAGGAAATTCACAGGAGACTGAAGGTGGAGTGAATACGAAAGGAACTGGAGCCCCTTGAAAGATCTGAGGTCTTCTTGTTTTTAAAAGGGAAATTCATGATAGCAGGGAGCAAATAAGGAAGAAAAGGGCTTCTGCAATCCCTTCCAACTTTAGGGTCCTAAAAACAATAAAATACTCCAACCTTAGTCATAGCTGTTGGATTGGATTAATTATTGAACTTAATTCTCCTATTGATGAATGAAAAATGGCAGAGCTAAACATTTTTGAAAGATTACATCAACTTAGAAACTTCAGGAGATATGGGGGTCAAATACTTATATCCGTTTTTTAAAAACAACCAATAGCTCTGAAATTTTCAGTTAGCGGTCCGTTAGTAACTAGCCACCACCGACGGGCTTCTTTCTGGCAATGAATGTTAATTACTTGTTCAATTTCCATAGAACATTTCTATGCTTGCCTACACAGTGGCTCGTTTCACTATTTCCATTTGTATCTCTCAAATAGATCCACTTTCCAGGGACGGTGTACGATGTCCATCCACAGAGCCACTGGCTCTTTGGCTTCTGGCTGGGCTTGGCCGCTGAGGAACACCGTCCCCTCAGAGGGATGCGAGACAGGGAGTCAGGGCGTGTGACTCTCTGGAGCTTCCTTGAAGGCTGAGCTGGGTGCAGAAGGCACCAACGAGACCCTGGCTCCTGGGAGGTGGCCTTCTTGATTCAGCTTTCTCTGACTCAACAGCCTGTAACTGTTCTCCACTCTGGCTCCTTGGACCTAGGAGAGGTAGCGAACTTCTGTAGACATTGCCCCAAGGTGGAGGCGGTGGTTCCGTCCTTTGTGGGTTCCCTGCCTACTAACTCCTCTGTAAAGACTCCTTTGTCCAACTCATCTCAAATTGCTCCTTTGGAATGTGGCGTTGGTCTCACTTGGACACAAATGTCATATCCACTTAGTCCCTCCAATCAGAGATGAGAAGAGATTCATAGATAAGTAATCCCAACAAGGAGGACAAAAATAATCTCCAAAAAATACATGCGTTTAAAATCTAGACTTAACAAGGCAAACTTTTGAGTGGCGTGTTCTTTTTCCTTTTGAGAGAGCCTCCCTTAAGTGTTTAATTAATTTACTTATTTACTATCAGTAAAACTCTCACGAGAGCTGTGAATCCGCTTATGTGCATTATACTTATGCGTGAGGACTGGAAAATAATGAAAAAAAGTTAAATCATTAATTAGTTGGATATATTTCAATTTAGAAACCTGTGTCCACAAAATGTAGCTTTAATATCAGCATTACGTATGTATGAAAATGAAAAAGCAGAATGATTTTGCCAGCAGTTTTAAATGGACTTTGTTTTTCTATATTAAACAGTGAATGTGCAGCCTTTGCTTATGTCTTACTTAAAAATAAAGAAGTTTATTTACTTTAATTGGAGGATGATTGCTTCACAACATTGTGGTGGTTTCCCCAGACATCAGCGTGGCTGATTCATTCCCCATGAACCAGACACGGGTGCACCTGTGTTGCCCACCCTGAGCCCTGCCGCCTTCCCCCCCTCCACGCCCCCCGGGTTGTCCAGAGCACTGGCTTTGGGTGCCCCGCTTCATGCATCAAGCTTGCACGGGTTCCGTTTTATTTTATGGTCAAGTACTATTTATTTGTGATCATGATGAGGAAGACAAGAGACTGTTCGGCCAGATCTTGAGATGGTCTGGCAATTCTATCAGTGTCTCAGTTGAACCAACGGGCAATGAAAAGGTATAATTATGGCACACTAATTCAGAAGGCAAAAGAATGATTTTGCCACAGGGCCTCATGCGGGCTTTCTAATGTGAATCACGGATAGAACCCTGGGTTGTCACAGCCGTCTAGAAACGTAGCAAAACAACTCTTTTTAAACTGAAGTATTATTGGTTTATAATGTGTTTATTTCAGATGTACAGCAAAGTGATTCAGTTATATATATACACATAAATGCATACGCCTGAAATTACTGCTATACACTTGGAATAAACACATTATAGATATATAATTGGATACACATACATATACATTTGAATATGTATATTCAAATTATGCCTATGAAGTTTTTTCAGATTCTTTTCCATTCTAGATTATTAAAAGATATTGAATACAGAAGGTCCTTGTTGCTTATCTAAGTAAAGCAACTCTTAATTAAAGAATGATCTGTTATTACAATTCTATTTATTTCACTGAGAGAGATTTCACTGATCTAGTGACTTTCTCAAATACAACCTAGAGAACAACTGAGATTCTCTCTCTGTTTTCAGCAGAAAATATTTCAAATCTGTCTGTTTACTTGGATACCGTACGACACATTTAATTTGGGATGTACTGGAATTTGACCTTGAGCCAAAGGAAAGAGGAAACGAAAGTCCCCGTCTGGATGCTGTGGGAGATTCTATTAGTGCTTGCCAGTATCCAGTTTTCTTTTACTCCTAGAGAACACAGAAGATTATACTTTTTATCTCTTGAAATTAATTTCATCCACGGAATTAATTCTGGTTAATGAAATGTAAGCAAAAATGATGTGTATATCTTCGGAGCCAAAATAATCATCTCTGCTCCCCTCTTCAAACGGAACATAGCTAATCAATGACAATCCAGGTGGTGGTGTCCACTCTCGATAACAGCTGCCGCTGCTGCTGCTAAGTCACTTCAGTCGTGGCCGACTCTGTGTGACCCCAGAGATGGCAGCCCACCAGGCTCCCCCATCCCTGGGATTCTCCAGGGAAGAACACTGGAGTGGGTTGCCAAGTTCTTCTCCAATGCATGAAAGTGAAAAGTGAAAGTGAAGTCGCTCAGTCGTGTCCAACTCTCCCGATAACTAGTATAAGGCATTTTGCTTGAACAAGGAATAAATCTGACCCAATGAGATTTGGAGTTTGTCTGTTACCTCATTATACTTTACTCTGTAACACTGCCTATCTGAGAATGGTGGGACTCTGATATTTCAGAAAAAGTTACTAGACTTTTTTGAGTAAGTTGAAAATGAGGAAAGAAAAGTTAAAAGATGTTACAAAAGCACAATTTGAAAGTGGATGTATAGTTTTTGTGACTATTACAAAATCATCCTTTAAAGCCTTGGGACAATACTGGACCTATGGAGATTACTGGAATAGCTATTTTCAAATAACAAAATCTATGATCCAATTATGAAATATGATGCAAACACAGCTTTGTCTCAAAAGAAGAGGCTTTTCTGTTGGTCGCCATAGCAACAAGAGCTTGGACTCTAACAGGCCAGAGGCCAAGTTACTGTGAATAGACTGCTCGAATCTCTCCTAATGTCACAAGCCGACTCGTTACGGTAAGCTCTCTCTCTCTCTCTCTCTCTCTCTCTCTCTCTGTCACTCTTTGTTAATACGTGTTTATGTCCACATGCCTGCTTTGGGCAACACACGAAAAGTGCATCCCTCCATGGATCACAGCCTTGAAATGGAAAAGGGCTTGTGTAACTCAGTGAAGTTATAAGCCATGCAGTGCAGGGCCACCAAAGGTGAATGGGACAAAACGTGGTTCACTGGAGAAGGAAATGGCAAACCACTCCAGCATCCTTATCTGGAAAAACCCATGGACAGTATGACAAGACAAAAAGACATGACACTGAAAGATGAGTCTCCCTGGCTGGAAGATGCTACTGGGGAAGGGCCGGTGCAATTACTAACAGCTCCAGAGAAAACAAAACGGCTGGGCCAAGCTGGAGATGACGCTCAGCTGTGGATGTTATCTGCTAGTGAAAGTAAAGTCCGATGCTGTAAAGAACAATACTCATAGGAACCTGGAATGTTAGGTCTATGAATCAAGGTAAATTGGACATGGCCAAACAGGAAATGGCAAGAGTGAACACCAACATCTTAGGAATCAGTGAGCTATTAATAAAATGGATGGGAATGGACAAATTTAATTCAGATGACCACTATATGGACTACTGTGGACAAGAATTCCTTAGAAGAAATGGAGTAGCCCTCATAGTCAACAAAAGGGTCTGAATTTGCACCCAAATACTTGGGCGCAATCTCAAAAATGCTAGAATGATCTCGGTTTATTTACAATGCAAACCATTCAACATCACAGTAATCCAAGTCTGTGCCCCAACCATTAATGCTGAAGAAGCTGAAGGTGACTGACTCTATGAAGACCTACGCCACCTGCTAGAACTAATATCAAGAATAGACGTTCTTTTCATCACAGAGGATCGGAACGCAAAAGCAGAGACTCGAGAGATGCCCAGAGTAACAGGCAAGTTTGATCTGAGTACAAAATGAAGCAGGGCAAAGGCTAAAAGAGTTTAGACAAGAGAACAACTAGTCTATGAATCAAGGTAAATTGATTTATCCTATTACATACTTTTTCTTTTTAAGCCAAGAGACAACTCTACACATGAACATCACCAGATGGTTAATATAAAAATCAGACTGATTATGTTCTTTGCACCAGAAGATGGAGAAGCTCTATACAGTCGGCAAAAACAAGACCTGGAGCTCACCGACCTTCCCAGGCGGCACTAGTGGTAAAGGATCCTCCTGCCAGCACAGGAGACGAGGGACACTCAGGTCCGATTTCCGGGCCGGGAAGATCCCCTGGAGGAGGGCATGGCGACTCACTCCACTCTTCTTGCTTGGAGAATCCTATGCACAGAGGAGTCTGGTGGGCTACAGTCCACAGGGTCAGACAGAATCGGACTTGACTGAAGTGACTTAGCACACACACATGGGGCTAACTGTGTCTTAGATCATGAGCTCCTTATTGCAAAATTTAGCCTTACATTGAAAAAGTGGGGAAAAGCACCAAGCCATTCAGCTATGACCTAAATCAAATCCTTTATGGTTATACGGTGGAGGTGATGAATAGAGTCAAAAGATTAGATCTGATAGATTGCCTGAAGAACTATGGACAGAGGTTCATAACACTGTACAGTAGGCAGTGATCAAAACCATCCCAAAGAAAAAGAAATACAAGAAGGCAAAGTGGTTGTCTAAGGAGGCATTACAAATAGTTGAGGAAAGAAGAGAAGTGAAAGATATGGGAGAAAGGGAAAAATATGCCCAACTGAATGCAGAGTTCCAGAGAACAGCAAGGAGAGTAAGAAGGCCTTCTTCAATGAACAGTGCCAAGAAACAGAGGAAAATAGACTAGGAGAGACTAGAGATCTCTTCAAGAAAGCTGGGGGTATCAAGAGAACATTTCATGCAAAGATGAGCACAATAGAGGACAGAAACAGCAGTGACCTAACAGAAGCAGAAGAAATTTAGGAAGAGGTGGAAAGAATACAAAGAACTGTACAAAAAGGTCTTAATGACTGGGTTAACCACGATGGTGTGATCACTCACCTACAGCCGGACATCATGGAGTGTGAAGTCAAGTGGGTCTTAGGAAGCATCACTATGAACAAAGCTAGTGGAGGTGACAGAATTCCAGCTGAGCTGTTTCATACCCCAAAAGATGATGCTGTAAAATATAGCACTCAGTATGTCAACAGATGATGAAAACTCAGCAGTGGCCATAGGACTGGAAAATGTCAGTTTTCACTCCAGTCCCAAACAGGACAAAACAGGGTCAGTTTTCACTTCAGTCCCAAAGAAGGAAAATGGCAAAGAGCATTTCAGTTACTGTGTATTTGTGCTCATTTCAAATGCTAGCAAGGTAATGTTCAAAATCCTTCAAGCTATGCTTCAGCAGTATGTGAACATAAGAACATCCAAATGTACAAGTCTGGGATTTGAAGAGGCAGAGGAACCAGAGCTCAAAATTCCCAACATACGTTGGATCAGGGAGAAAGAAAGGGCGTTCCATAAAAACATCTACTTCTGCTTCATTGACTATGCTATGCTGAAGTCTTTCACTGTGTGGATCACAACAAATTGTGGAAAATTTTTAAGGAAATGGGAGCACCAGACCACCCTGTCTGTCTCCTGAGAAACCTGTATGCAGGTCAAGAAGCAACAGTTAGAACTGGACATGGAATAACTGATTGCTTCAAAATTGGGAGGGGAGTATGAAAAGGCTGTTTATTGTCACCCTGCTTATTTAACTTCTATGCAGAGTACATCAAGTGAAATGTCAGACTGGATGAATCATGAGCTGGAATCAAGATTGCCAGGAGAATTATCAATAACCTCAGATATGCAGATGACACTACTATAATGGCAGAAAGCAAAGTGGAACTAAAGCGCCTCTTGATGAGAGTAAAAGAGGAGAGAGAGAAAGTTGGCTTAAAATTCAACATTCAAAAAACTAAGATTATGGCATCTGGGTCCATCAATCTCTCCATGGTGAATAGATGGGGAAAAATGGAAACAGTGGCAGGTTTTACTTTCTTGGGCTCCAAAATCACTGCAGCCATGAAATTAAAAGACACTTGCTTCTTGGAAGAAAAGTTATAACAAACCTAGACAGCTTATTAAAAAGCAGAGACATCATTTTGTCAAAAAAGGTGCACATGGTCAAAGCTATGGCTTTCCCAGTTCATGTGTGGATGTGAGAGTTGGACCATAAGAAAGACTGAGCAGCAGATAATTGATGTTTCAAACTGTGGTGTTGGGAAAGACTCCTGAGAGTCCCCTGGACTTCAAGGAGATAGAGCCAGTCAATCCTAAAGAAAATCAACCCTGAATATTCACTGGAAGTACAGATGCTGAAGCTCCAATACTTCAGCCAACTGATGCTAAGAGCCAACTCACTGGAAAATACTCTGATGCTGGGAAAGACTGAAGGCAAAATGAGAAGGGGCAACAGAGGATGAGATGGTTAGATAGCATCACTGACTCAAAGGACATGAACTTGAGTGCCGGGAGCCAGCGTGAGGGACTCCGCCCATCCAAAGGTCATGAGGAAGGAGGCTTGGCATACACAAAGGCGTGATCAAGCCTCAGGAAACCCTCTGTTCCCAAGCATCTACCCCCCAAATCAGAGTCTGTTTTATGCTCTCACCCACACCTCTGACTTTATGAGGGGCTCCCCCCTCATCACCATTTCTCTCAGAGAAGGAGTTAAATTGCTGCTCCAGTTAATAAAAATTCCTGGCCATGACAAGAGTGTTTCAACTTACAGACTCCTCTGAAGGTTCTCTAGCCTGCCTGAGCGAGTTCGTCCGGCCACATGTGATTGTTCACAGACTCCCAGCCGTGAGAGGCACGAGATGCTTTAAAACTTTCTAAATACAGACTTTTTTGAGAAGTTACAAAATTATTAGTATAGTATAGTGGGTTGATTAGAAATTACATTGGTGAAGGGTTCTTTCATTTGTTGTGCCAATAACTGCTGCTAATTCCCGGCCTTGGGTGGGAGAAAGGTGTCTCAGGTCAAACCTCTCTGCTGGCAAACTAGCTTGTGTGACAGGATTATCCATACTCCTGCCACTACGCACATGATTGTTTACTACCTCTCAACCATAAACAGCACAGAGAGTTTTGGAGTATTTTGAGAGTCTTAATTAGCATAGGGCTTTTCTCATTGTTGAGTCAATGATTGCCACCAGGCCTCCATATCCTTAGGCACCTGGGAATATATTAATCAATGTATTTGGAAAATAGAAAAAGAAATATAGTAGTTTTTAAGGTTAGAAATAATATACTTTTTGAGTTAATGACTTTTCTCTTCTGTAATAGATCACTGTACTTTGTTATAAATCACTGTGTCCTTGCTATGGAAAAATGTAACTTTATCACTATCCTAAGACTAAATAGATCTTAAGGGGAAAAATGGTGAAAGGATTTTCATTTGTTGGGCTGATGTTTGCTGCTAAATCTCCATATTCCCTGCTCTTATAATGAATATAACTAGCATATAGGAGAAATAAGAATTAACCTTTAAGATTGATCATGTTAACCTTGGGTTAAATAAATTCCTTTCTTGATTGTAACTCACTACACCCTCACCCTATAGGAATGCAACTTTATCTGCTACCTTTAGAGAGGGTGGCACCTGGTTTAAGAAAAAACACCCTTGGAAAAAATAAGTTTTTTGGTTATCAGAAAGAAAGGGTCATAAAATGTCAGCAGGCCTCATAGCCAGAAGATGATGTAAAACCCCTAAGACCTTTTTTTTTTGTAAAGCACCTGATTTTGATAAAGGTCAGGACTGCTGACCCCCACATGACTCTGTATTCACCCCTATGTGTAACAAAAGGTATATAAGCAAACCTAAAAATGAAAAAATTAGGATCAGTTTCTGGAAAGACTGATTCCCTCATGTCATTTCTTTCTTGTTATCCATTTTTCTGGCTGAATTCCCATCTGGAATGTGGGTACTCACCAAGCCTGCTAATTTTGCCTGGGCTTCTAAGACTGGACCAGGGAGGCCTCAGTGCCTCCTCTCCTTCGGGAGAACAGAAAGATGCCTGTGGCCTACGTAGGTGGTGATTGGTATTCCACATAAACCAAGTTATTCAGCCTCTTTTTCTCCAATCCCTCTCTATCTGTAATTAAATAAGTTTTTTCCTAGAACACTGACTCTGTCTCACCTTCAGATTACCCTGGACCCACCGGGGCTGGACCCTGGCACTTGAGCAAAGTCCGAGACATCGTGGAGGACAGAGGTACCTGATGTGCTACAGTCCGTGGTGATGCAGGGTTAGACATGACTTAATAATTGAATAATAATGACAAATGAATGTTACAAATCATCACAGAAATCAGTTCGTAAAGACTTTACTTGAAATGAACTTCAAGCAGGTGCAAAAGCAAAAATCAAGAATGTTTTGGGAGTATCACAAAGAGACCTGAAACAAGAACAGAAATAAATCTTGGCATATAAAATGGGGCAAAACCAAACTCAGAATAGCATCAGCTAAAAATGGTAGATAAGAATTTTGGATAACATCTGAAAGAGGCTTCTTCTTTAGTTCAGTGCTTTCCATTTTATTCCAAGCTACACTAATGGAAGACAAAATGTTAATAGTTATTTTCTTGTTAAAGTGATCCATAAGCAAATGCACTTCATCAGTATAGGCTAAAGATAAGTTATTGATAATGTAGTTTCTTTACTGCAAGAATTCAGTCTTAGTATGCTAATGACTAGCGTGCATCTCTAAGAATATGAGTTAATTTTAAGTAAAATATACCAGATGTACTTAACCAAGGAGGAATTGTTCTCTAAGTTTTATTTTAAATCATCTGACAAAGAACAAAAATGTCCAAGTATTATATATGCTTTTGGAATTATATAAAGTAAGTGAGGAGCCTCCACTGCTTGGTCTATGTAATTCTGTCTTATTAGGTAACTATGATAAGTGTTTTGAACATATTTAAAAAAATTTTTATAACATAAGAAGGCCACAGTTAATAAGTGAAAACAAGCAGACAGGAGATAAATAGAAAATAATAAGTGGAAAAAAAAGGCAAATCAAACTATATTTGCACTCAGTCTCTCAGTCATGCCCAGCTCTTTGTGACCCCAAGCACTGTAGCTCACCAGAAGGCTCTGTCTACGGAACTTTACAGGCAGGAATACCGAAGTGGGTTGTCATTTCCTACGCTAGGGGATCTTTCCTGACCCAAGGATCTAACCTGCATCTCTTGGGTCTACCTGCATTGGCAGGTGGATTCTTTATCACTGAGCCACCTCGGAAGATCAAATCAAACTATATAAATAATATTAAATGTGAATGAATTAAGCCATCTAATCAAAATGTAAATATTTATAGACTGAATAAAAATAAAGATTCACGTGTAAGCTGTCAACAGAAGACACACATTAGATTCAAAGATATAAGTAGGTTGAAAGTAGATGGATGAAAAAAATATCATACAAATAACAACCACAAGAAATCTGGAAAAGCTATATGAATGTCAGATAAAACAGATTAAAAATTTTTTATTAGAGATAAAGAATAAATGTTTTGTAAGACAGGTGGTCAACTTTACAGAAAATTGTAAAAATTATATATATATATATATTTCTAATAGCAGAGCATTAAACCCATGAAGCAAAAAAAAATCAGAATTGAAGGAAGAAATAGTAATAACAGCTGCAGATTACAGTATCTAACTTTTAATAATAAACAGAACAATTAGATCAATAAAGAAATGGAAAACTTGAACACACCAGACCTATAGTCATAGACCTAACAGATATCTATAGAATATTCACCCAATAACAGTATAATACACAGTCTTCTCAAGCACAAACAGAATATTCTCCAGGTAAAACCATATACTATGTCATGAAAGAAACCTAAACATATTTAATAGGATTAAAATCATAGAAAGTGTCTTTTCCAGTTGGAATGAAATAAAAAATTACTAATAAAGAAAAGTAGAGAATTCTCAAGTACCTGGACATTAAATCACACATTACTAAATAACAAGTAGTTCAAAAAAATAAATCACAGGAGAAATTTAAAAATAATGATATAAATGAAAATGAGAATATACTAAAGTCTATGGGATATAGTTAAGCAGTGCTTAGGGATACATTTATAGTAATGCCTATCACAAAAGAAGAAAGACCTAACACCAACTTCCACCTTAAGGCCCTGGAAAAAGAACAAACTAAATTCAAAGGAAGCAGAAAGAAGGAAATAACAAGGATGAGAGCAGAAAACAATAAAAACAGAGAACAGAAATGAAGAAAACTGGTCAAATGCAAAAGCTGTCTTTTAAAAAAATATCAACAAAATTGACAGAGCTTCATCTAGATAAAAAAGGAGATGACTGAAATTACCAGACTCAGGAATGAGAGAGGAGACACTGACACCAGCATCACAGAAATGAAAAGGTCATAAGGGACAGCTTTGACCATCACAGGCCAACAGAGTAGATGATTCAGGTGGGTTAGGCAAATTTTAGGACACAGAGTACCAAAACTAACTCAAGAAGGAATAGAATGTCTAAGTGGAGACAGAAGTAAAGCGGTTAAACTAGTAATCAAAACACTGCACAAAGAAGAGTGCAGGGCCAGATGGCTTCACTGGCGAATTACCTCACATCTTTACGATTAATAGAAATTCTTCATGAACTCCATAAACATAGAAGAGGTGGGAACATTTCCCAACCTGTTCTGTGAGACCAATATTACCCTGACACAAAAACCAGACAAAGATATCACAGAAAAAGGAAAACTGCAGACAAATAATTTATGAGTATAGATGGCAAACATTCTCAGCAAAATACTGGCATATTGAATCCATAAATATGTAAAAGGGATTCTACACCGTGGCTAGGATTTATTTTAGGAAAGCAAGGCTAGTTCAGCATCCCCAAACCATTAATTAATGTAATACACCATCTCAGTAGCTGCTGCTGCTGCTGCTGCTGCTAAGTTGCTTCAGCTGTGTCTGACTCTGTGCGACCCCATAGACGGCAGCCCACCAGGCTCCTCTGTCCCTGGGATTCTCCAGGCAAGAACACTGGAGTGGATGTTCTTTCCTTCTCCCCCATCTCAGTAGAATAAGGAACTAAACCAAACAAACACATTATCATCCAATAGGTGCAAGAGAAAGCATTTGACAAAATTTAGCAATGTGATAAAGACACTCAACAAACCAGGAACACAAGGTGCTTCCTCAACATGAAAAAGGAACTTATGAAAAACCAGCAGTTAACGTCGTAGTCACTGGTGACACGCTCCTTCCCAAGAGAAGGCACAAGACAGGGGTATTTCTTTCCATTTCTATTCAGTGTTGTACTGGAAGTTACAGGCAAGGTAATTAGGGAAGAAAAGTTTATATAAGGTATTTAAATTGGGAAGGAAGAAATAAAAAATCATCTCTATTTCTAGAAGTCATGATCTTATAAAAAATTTTTCCAAAAAGTCCACCCTTAAATTATTAGAACTATTTAAAAAGCTTGGAAAAGTTGGAGGATGCAAGATGAGCATGGAAAAATCAGGTGCGTTTCTGTGCACTATGAACAACACAAATATAAGTTAAGAAAACAATTTTATTAACAATAGCATCAAAAATAATAGAACTCAGGAATAGATTAACCAAGGATATTTGTACACTAAGAACTACTGTTGAAAAATTAAAATACTGTTGAGAGAAATGTAAAAAGATATGGATAGACATACAGATCAATAGAACAGAATTGAGATTCCAGAGATAAGCCCTGACATCAATGGCAAGCATCCCACAGGCGTGCTGAGATGGTCCAATGGGGGAGAACAGTGTCATTATTATTATTATTATTTTACAAATGGTGATGTGATAACTGGACATCCACACATTAAAAAAATTAAATAAAATTCAGCCCATTCATCTACCATATGGAGAAAGAAATGGCAACCCACTCCAGTATTCTTGCCTGGAGTATCCCATGGACAGGGGAGTCTGGTGAGCTACAGTCCATGGGGTCAGAAAGAGTCAGACATGACTGAAGAGACTTAAACACACATACACACAAACACACACAACCATATACAAAAGTTAACTCAGATCAAAGACCTAAATGTAAGAGCTCACACTGTAAAACTCCTAGAAGAAAACGGAGGAATGAATCTTCATGAGCCTGGAATAGGCAATGGTTTCTTACACGTTATCTTAAAATCACAGAAAAAAAAAAAACAGGTAAAATGGATATCACCAAAATTAATACTTTGTGCTTTGTAGAAAAACATTACGAAAATGAAAGAACAACTTAAAGAATGGGAGAGGAACACTGTACATCATAACTTGTTAACTAGAATATATAAAGAACACTCCCAACTCAATAAAAAATAGATTTAAAATGGGTAGAGGATGTAAACACAGTTGTCCAAATACATGCAAATGCCCAGTAAGCACAGGAAAATATGCTCGACATTCTCAGCTCTCAGGGAAACACAGCTGAAAACCACGTGAGATACCACCTCACACACACAAGAATGGTCATAATAAAAGAATATCAGATAAATAAAAGTTGTTGTGAGCACCTGGAGACTTGGAATCTCCATATGCTGCTACGTGTATGGTGTGTCTGCTGCTCGGGGGAAGTCTGGCGGCTGCTCAAATGTTACAAACCAGCAATTCTTCCTTACTCCAGAGAAATTAAAACGTGCGCGCAAAGTCAGAGAGAGAAAACTGTCATATGTTAACGCATACATACAGGATCTAGAAAAGTGGTCCTGAGGGGCCTGTTTGCAGGACAGGCGCAGAGACGCAGACGCGGAGAATGCACTCGTAGACACAGCGGGGGAGGGAGGCGCGGGGTGAACCAAGAGCAGCCGGACACACGCAGGAGCACGTGGGAGACAGACACACGCAGGAGCACACGGAGACGGACACATGCACGAGCACGCGGAGAAGGACACACGCACGAGCACCGTGAGATGGACACATGCACGAGCACTGGGAGACGGACACACGCAGGAGCACGCGGGAGATGGACACACGCATGAGCACATGGAGACGGACACACACATGAGCACACGCACGAGCACTGGGAGACGAGCACACGCACGAGCACTGGGAGACGGACACACACAGGAGCATGCGGGAGATGGACACACGCAGGAGCACGCAGGAGACGGACACACGCACGAGCATGTGGAGACGGACACATGCACAAGCACTGGGAGACGGACACACGCATGAGCACCGGGAGATGGATACACGCACGAACATGTGGAGATGGACACACTCACGAGCACGCGGGAGACGGACACACACAGGAGCACATGAGAGATGGACACATGCACGACCACCAGGAGATGGACACATGCACGAGCACACGCATGAGCACTGGGAGACAGACACACGCACGAGCACATGGAGACGGACACACGCATGAGCACG
>SJYG01000641.1:551628-597791 GCA_006410535.1 Litocranius walleri | reverse complement strand
CGCGGAGATGGACACACGCACGACCACCAGGAGATGGACACACGCACGAGCACCGGTAGACGGACACACACAGGAGCACGCGGGAGACGGACACACACAGGAGCACGCGGGAGACGGACACACACAGGAGCACGCGGGAGACAGACACACACATGAGCATGTGGAGACAGACACATGCACAAGCACATGGAGACGGACACACGCACGAGCACGCGGAGACGGACACACACATGAGCACCGGGAGACGGACACACACACGAGCACGCGGAGACGGACACACGCATGAGCACCGGGAGACGGACACACGCACGAGCACGCAGGAGACGGACACACGCACGAGCACCGGGAGACGGACACACGCACGAGCACCGGGAGACGCGGGCGGGGAGGAGCTCAGCCTGCCACTCTGCGATGGGGAGACGGCGAGATGGGGCATGGGAGCGAGCCCCGGAGGGAGGGGATGGGTGACAACTTTCGGCCGACTCATGTTGTACAGCAGAAACCAACACAGCGTGGGTACAGCAACTATCCTCCAATTAAAAATAACAGAACAGCATACTCAGTGGACTACCCATCACACTGTGAGGACCATCGGTACCTGGCTGAAATCACTTGGGGCGGCAGAGAGAAATGAAATCCTTCGCACATGCTTTTCTTTTAAAGTCCACACAGAACTTTTTCTGAGTGTTTCATGAATGCTCATAGCAGCATTATTCTTATTGCCAAAGACTGGGTGCCCTGCCAAAGCCCATCTAGTGATGAATGAATAAATAAAACGTGGAATGTCTATATAATGAAACGTATTATTTGGCGATAAAAAGGAATAAAGCGCCGGTGTGCCGCAATGTGAGATGAAGACAGCCAAAACATGCTCAGTGAAAAGAGCCAGTCACAAGGGGCCATACTGTGCGACTGTTTACATGAAATGTCAAGTAGGCGAGCGTACAGGCGTGGAGTGTGGATCAGCGGTCGCCGGGGCTGCGGGGCATGGAGCCACTGGTGCTGGCTGTGTGCAGTAATGGAATGTTTGAAAATTTATTATGGTGAGGCATACACGAGTCTAGGAGTGTACTAAAAGGTCTGCGCTTTACACGTTGCTTAATTAGTTTAGGCCCCACTGCACAGCATGCGGGATCTCAGCCCCCACCAGGGACTGAACCTGTGTGCCCTGCAGGGGAGGCCTGCACCGCCAGGGACGCCTTAGGTTGTAACTTTAAGTAGATGAATTCTACGACATGTCAATCATATCTCAATCAAGCTGTTTCGAACCTGGAGTTAATAAAAAGTACGAGAAGCCAGACTTCTGTCTCAATAAAGTCAATATAAATTGTTGTTTCTACAAAGCTCACTTTTTTTTTTCAGTTCAGTCACTCAGTTGTGTCCAACTCTTTGGACCCCATGGACTGCAGCATGCTAGGCCTCCCTGTCCATCACCAACTCCCAGAGTCCACCAAAACCCATGTCCATTGAGTCAGTGACACCATCCAACCATCTCATCCTCTGTCGTCCCCTTCTCCCACCTTCAATCTTTCCCAGCATCAAGGTCTTTTCAAATGAATCAGTTCTTTGCATCAGGTGGCCAAAGTATTGGAGTTTCAGCTTCAGCATCAGTCCTTCCAATGAACACCCAGGACTGATTTCCTTTAGGAGCGACTGGTTGGATATCCTTGCAGTCCAAGGGACTCAAGAGTCTTCTCTAACACCACAGTTTGAAAGCATCAATTCTTTGGCACTCAGTTTTCTTTATGGTCCAACTCTCACATCCATACATGACCTCTGGAAAAACCACAGCTTTGACTAGATGTATGTTTGTTGGCAAAGTAATGTCTCTGCTTTTTAATAGGCTGTCTAGGTTGGTCATAGCTTTTCTTCCAAGGAGCAAGTGTCTTTTAATTTCATGGCTGCAGTCACCATCTGCAGTGATTTTGCCCCCCCCCCAATAAAGTTTCTTTTATTTAGGCATGTATATATTTCATTCTTCTGAATTTAAAGTTCAAGTTGCCTTAAAATGCCCCAATATTAACTGACTCCTTTATGTACCTACAAGAAAAATACTAAATTGGCGAGTAGAGCATTCTAGCCAAGCTGCACTCTGCTAAGGGTGATTTAACAAGTCACCACATTTTCTCACTTTGCAAACGAAGGTTTGACTGCGGTCCTCTTTCTGTTAAGTTCGGCAGCTTGTCTTCTGCCTAGTTTTATCATCATTTTGCTGTTTGTACGTTTAGTGTAATGTCAAGTGATGGTCAAGCATTATTAACTGGCATACTGGCTCTCTTTGCCCTTCAATCTATAAGTGTTACGGAGTAAGTGTTCTTTACAGTAAGTTAGTGATACCATTACCTCAAACTGTTTAGCGAAAGTAAGATGCATTGAAATGTAATTTTTTTCCTATCATTTTTGATACTAATTTGATAGTGAGCATCTTCATAGCAAAAGGAAATCCCAGGTGAAAGCAGTAATTTTCATAATCAAGTATGTTTCTCGATTCATTTCATTTTATTCCACCAGCATTGACGAATTCTATCAGTCTGCATGGGGCACTGTTGGGTAGCGGGGGTCTGACTTGAGTTACATTTGTCGACTAGAAGCATGACCTTGCATGAGGAAGGAATGATCATTTGACCATTTATTAAAGGAAGACACTGTGTCTGAGGCTTCACACAGAGTCTAAAGTCCTTACAACACTCCTCTCTGACAGACTGTAGTATTAACATTTAGTAGATGACAGAGCTGAGCGTAGGGGAGGTGGCCACTTTGCTGAGGTCACGGAGCTAGTGCGTGGGTAGGGAGCTGGAAGCCGTTCTCGCTCCAGACTTCCCCTTCCTCTCTGTTGTGTTGGACGCGTCACTCCTGCTGGGTAGGTACGCAGCTTCTCTTGGGAGGCCTGGCCGTGGAGTCTTTCTGGGTCACCCAGATTTTGGAGATGAGGAAGCCCTCTGAGCCTGACCTACAAACCTTTCCAGAAGCAGAACATTCGACTGACACGGCCCCTGCACCCAGCATGGTGTTTTGTTGTTATTTTTAACAATTTTCTTAGCATGTCACCATTTCACTGCTGCAAAGCAATGGCAACATTTTCAAAAGCCTTCTAACATCAGCAGCTGCCCTGCATCTCCCGAGCTCTCTGAACAGTTCTGTGACTGTAGGTTGTTAGCAACAGTTTTCCTTTCCTTATTTTAGTGCTGTATTTAGCTGATTATGAACTCTACGCATCAATGAACAACTTCTTTATATCTGAAATGTTTGAGCAAATATCAGAATGGGCATCGCACGATGCCCTCTGGGTTACACAGTGTCAAACATGCCTCACCTAGATTAAGGGGGTCCTCTTTGGGTTGCAGAGTTACTGTCATGCAGTGCCTCCTACCATTTATTATTAATTCTCCTCCTGCTTACTCCTAACCAAAAGAATAGAATAAAGAAAGAATAGAGCAATCGAATGACCACATATGTGAGTGGCAAGAAGTAGGTGAAATGGAAAAATTAGTCTTGGCCTTTGAAAGACAGAATTTTTTTTTGGCTATATAAACATTACTTTGTAGAAACTATGGGGAAAAGACAAGTAGGTGGTTAGAAGGGGGTAATATAACAGTTTGAAGTCAATTGGTATTTTAATCCTATCTGTCTTAGCGAGTCTCATGTAAAACCTAAAGGGTCAAGACTATGTACAAATTAAATTATGCGTGAAAAATAAGGTCTTTTTTTACTTACACTTCAACTATGAAGAAATCAGATATTTTCAACTAAGGAAAAACTAATTCTTTAGGGAAGGAATAATCAGACCACTGACACTTATCCTGCCCTTTTTACTTCAGTATATGACAAGATAACACGATTTATGTCATTTCACTAGAAAAGCAGTCATGAATGCAGAATCACACAGGGGAAATATTTTGTTTTCCAAACGATTATCTGTTTTAATGCATCTATCACGGACTCAGATTCTGAAAGGAAAGGCATATAGTGTACGGATTTTCAGCTGTAACTTGGAAAAATCAACATTCCAAAAGGTGAAGATACACATTTTTTTTCCCCAAACCAATCACTAACTTCTGGAGCTGAGCTAAGATATTGGTCAATCCATTCTTACAGCCACTAGATAATCTCCTCAAATGTGAGAGAAAATAATTTAGATGGGTGATTTTATCTGATGACAATACCTTAAAGGAAATTGTTTCATAAGAAACTGATGTCCAAACAAACAAACAAAAAAACCCCACCAATCAAAGAAACTCCACAACAATAAAGTGCTCTTAAACCACACACACACACACACACACACACGAGCACGTGCGTGTACACACACATGCACACGCACGCACACACACATGCACACACACACGAGCACGTGCACACACACACACACGAGCACGTGCACACACACATGCACACACACATGCACGAGCATGTGCATGCACACACACATGCACACACATGCACACATGAGCACGTGCATGCACACACACATGCACACACACAAGCACGTGCGCACGCACACGCACACACACACGAGCACGTGCATGCACACACACACATGCACACACGCACACATACAAGTTGGTGTTCAGGTCTCCAACAGAGGGTTTAGTTTGCTTTGTTTTGGTCTTCCGGTGTATTTTCAATAAGAGGTTTCTGGGTGGCCCGCATACTGACAAGCCCTGACAGTTAAAGGGGCTCCGATCCAGCCAGTGTTTCTCTTCCTAACTGGTCAGGCTGCACTTTGGCCTCTCACTTCTTGTTGGCAGCAATCTCACCTCCAGAGAGTGCAGGCTCAGGAGAGGGCAGTGAGCTGCTGAAACCTCTGCACGCTATGACAAGACGCCCAGTTTTCCATTGTTACAGAAAACTGGAGACCAGCTACGTTTATATGAATTTCACTCTTCTTGGATCTCATCATCAGCCGGCTTCATTTTCTGCCAAGATCTCATCAGAGAATCTACCACTCAGCCCCATTATCCTGTCTGTGCCTGCTCAGGGTATTTGACCTAGGTCTACCCTGAAGGTCATCACAAACAGTTGGGTCGTCCTGCATTTTCCTATTTGAAGGGTCTTTCTAGTCTCTCCTGCAGCTAAGCTTGCAGGTAATCCCTCAGAAGCCATCTTTTGTCTCATGGAAGAACAATTCCAAGTTGCCCTACCTGAGCTCTCCGTGGCCCCACCCCAGCAGAATGGAGCCCCAACGCCCACAGAGTTATTCATCTTATTAACATCCCCTGATCCACTTGCCTTCCTTTCTTTCCTGTCTTATTCCTCTACTCCTTCCTCTTGCTTCCCAGATCACTTCCCAGAGAAAGTATTTACATGCAAATCAGTATCTCAAAATCCTGTTTAAAAAATTAATTATATTGGGGGGCACCCAAATGAAAAGAGTGATTCAGAAATCACCTTCTCATTTTGTATGAAATATCCAGAAAAGACAAACTAATAGAAACAGAAAGTAGACAAGTGGTTGCCCAGGACTGGGTATGGGAACAGGAATTAATCATGAATGGGTGTGGGAGACCTTGTTAGGATGATAAAAAAATATTCTAAAATTCACATGGGCATGGCTGAATCACTCAATAAAGCTACTAAAAATTATTAAATTGTACTCATTTCAAATGAGTGCATTTTATAAGGTGTACAATATACCTCAATAAAATTATCTTTTAAATTACCTAATTTTATACAAAGAGATGGTAAGATCTAGAGAGCTGAAGTGCTCAAAGTTATAAGGCAAGTGCAGACTAGAGAAAAGAACAGTTTCAGGCCGTTGGACTACTCTGATTCATTATTTTGATTCATCTCTGGATGAATGATCTTGCTTTAACTCATTAAAAATTAAAGTATATTAAAAAAGTGAAAAAGCACCAATGAAACCAAGTTATCAATACGTTTATGACATTAATTAGAGACATTAGCACTTACTGTTTCCTGTATCTTAAATGATCTAGCTAGATGATCTCATTTAACTGCACAAATGGGCCACAAGGTAGGTGTGACTGCTGTCTCCGCGTCGCACGCGGCCAGGCAGAGCCTGAGAGAAGCTGAGCAGCTGATGCTCACCTCAGGTTGAGTGGGAATTCCTCCACACTTGCCGCCGGCAGCATGTCTGCCACGAGTCTATACCCGTGCCTGCCGGCGACTGGCACTCCTAGCCCCTCACCACTGCAGCCTGGCCAGGCAAGACAGAGCTCCGTACCTCGCCGTCGAGCTTGCTCAGCTGCTGCCTGGTCTCCTCCGCCTTGATAAAGAGGACCGCAGCTCCAGTCTCTGGGTCTGGAAAGCGACACGCGCAGAGTGAGTCCCTTGGGAAGACGCCTCCTGTGGAGGACCGGGGCAGCTGGAACGGGGCAGAGCCGACCTTCGGGAGGCCGGAGGGGAGCTCGGCCAGCCACCTTCCGGGGCGCCCCGGCGCCTCCGCAGGGCACGGGGCACGGGCGGACCCCGGAGCCGGGCACGGGGCACAGGCGGGACCCCGGAGCCGGGCACGGGGCACGGGCGGACCCCGGAGCCGGGCACGGGGCACAGGCGGGACCCCGGAGCCGGGCACGGGGCACGGGCGGACCCCGGAGCCGGGCACGGGGCACAGGCGGGACCCCGGAGCCGGGCACGGGGCACGGGCGGACCCCGGAGCCGGGCACGGGGCACAGGCGGGACCCCGGAGCCGGGCACGGGGCACGGGCGGACCCCGGAGCCGGGCACGGGGCACAGGCGGGACCCCGGAGCCGGGCACGGGGCACGGGCGGACCCCGGAGCCGGGCACGGGGCACAGGCGGGACCCCGGAGCCGGGCACGGGGCACGGGCGGACCCCGGAGCCGGGCACGGGGCACAGGCGGGACCCCGGAGCCGGGCACGGGGCACGGGCGGACCCCGGAGCCGGGCACGGGGCACAGGCGGGACCCCGGAGCCGGGCACGGGGCACGGGCGGACCCCGGAGCCGGGCACGGGGCACAGGCGGGACCCCGGAGCCGGGCACGGGGCACGGGCGGACCCCGGAGCCGGGCACGGGGCACAGGCGGGACCCCGGAGCCGGGCACGGGGCACGGGCGGACCCCGGAGCCGGGCACGGGGCACAGGCGGGACCCCGGAGCCGGGCACGGGGCACGGGCGGACCCCGGAGCCGGGCACGGGGCACAGGCGGGACCCCGGAGCCGGGCACGGGGCACGGGCGGACCCCGGAGCCGGGCACGGGGCACAGGCGGGACCCCGGAGCCGGGCACGGGGCACGGGCGGACCCCGGAGCCGGGCACGGGGCACAGGCGGGACCCCGGAGCCGGGCACGGGGCACGGGCGGACCCCGGAGCCGGGCACGGGGCACAGGCGGGACCCCGGAGCCGGGCACGGGGCACGGGCGGACCCCGGAGCCGGGCACGGGGCACAGGCGGGACCCCGGAGCCGGGCACGGGGCACGGGCGGACCCCGGAGCCGGGCACGGGGCACAGGCGGGACCCCGGAGCCGGGCACGGGGCACGGGCGGACCCCGGAGCCGGGCACGGGGCACAGGCGGGACCCCGGAGCCGGGCACGGGGCACGGGCGGACCCCGGAGCCGGGCACGGGGCACAGGCGGGACCCCGGAGCCGGGCACGGGGCACGGGCGGACCCCGGAGCCGGGCACGGGGCACAGGCGGGACCCCGGAGCCGGGCACGGGGCACGGGCGGACCCCGGAGCCGGGCACGGGGCACAGGCGGGACCCCGGAGCCGGGCACGGGGCACGGGCGGACCCCGGAGCCGGGCACGGGGCACAGGCGGGACCCCGGAGCCGGGCACGGGGCACGGGCGGACCCCGGAGCCGGGCACGGGGCACAGGCGGGACCCCGGAGCCGGGCACGGGGCACGGGCGGACCCCGGAGCCGGGCACGGGGCACAGGCGGGACCCCGGAGCCGGGCACGGGGCACGGGCGGACCCCGGAGCCGGGCACGGGGCACAGGCGGGACCCCGGAGCCGGGCACGGGGCACGGGCGGACCCCGGAGCCGGGCACGGGGCACAGGCGGGACCCCGGAGCCGGGCACGGGGCACTCACGGGGCACGGGCGGGACCCCGGAGCCGGGCACGGGGCACGGGCGGGACCCTGGAGCCGGGCCCGGGGAACGGGCGGACCGCGGAGCCGGGCACGGGGCACGGGCGGACCCCGGAGCTGGCACGGGGCACGGGCGGACCGCGGCGCCCCGCCGGCTGCCCCGCCTCAACGCTGTCACTGCCCTGTGGCCCCGTGGAACGCGTCCCCTTCTCTGACTGTTTGCCAAGACATATGTCGCGGCCAGTGTCCTCCAAGCCACGGAGAAGGAGCGTTCCTTTGCAAATGTCAATTCCTGGGTCCGCGTGAGCATCTCCCTCCCACCTCTGCTAGAGGCGCTCCGCTCCGTGCGGATTTCCCCTCTGCGCATGAAGAGGTGATCGCCCCACTCACTGGCTCTCTCGTCTACCGCACCTTACACATCTATTCACATTTGTTAGGAGTGGAAGCACAGATGAGTCGCCGCTAGCTAGAGTGGAAAGGATTTGATATATAGAGACATCTACGCCTGCACTGTCTGTCAGTATAAATGCCATGATATGACTATCTTAATACCCTAATTCTGGTCAACTAAGCAGAGAGAATTTGTTTGTGGGAGGAAAAAAAGTTGTTCAAAACAATCTGAAGTGGCAGAGTGGTAAAAGCTCCTTTTACAGAGATATTTGCAAAGTTAATCTCTTCATTCAGTGAATAATATGAGAGCACTTACAGCAGGCTAGACCTCCTTTAGAGGTGAAGGGAAGTGAAAGTCACTCAGTCGTGTCTGACTCTTTGCAACCCATGGCCTATACAGTCTATGGAATTCTCCAGGCCAGAACACTGGAGTGGGTAGCCTTTTCCTCCTCCAAGGGATCTTCCCAACCCAGGGATCAAACCCATGCCTCCTATATTGCAGGCCAATTCTTTACTAGCTGACCCGCCAGGGAAACCCAAGAATATATCCCTTCTCCAGGGGATCTTCCCAACCCAGGAATTGAACCAGGGTCTTCTGCACTGCAGGTGGATCCCTTACCAACTGAGCTGTCAGGGAAGCACCCCTTTAGAGGAGACAGAAATAAAGAAAATATATTGACTCTCACAGAGCTTTGGGTTTAGCAGAGAAAAGAGACATTCAAAAAGCAATCATGCACTAAGTTTGAATTTCATACTAAAGGCAATGGGAGTCCATCTCAGGATTTTAAGCATAGGAATAAAATAATAAGAATAGATTTGTATTTTTTTAAAAAACAGTCCACTCTGTATGCAGAACAGAGTGAAAGCAGCTTTGGTAGCAAAGCAGGCAAGAGATGAATGAGGCAAGGAGAGGGTGGTGGCAGAAAGGACAGAGAGTCTCAGACAGAAATGTGGGGGGCAGATCAGGAGTGCCTGCTGCTCAAACGGATGAGTGTCAGGGTGAGCCCTGGGAAAGGGGGAGGAGGAGCAGGGACGGTGGCAGCCCCAGGACTGTCAGGTGGGCGGCCATGGTGACGTCCTGTGACCCAACACGGAGAACTCCCGGGGGGACCCACTGCCAGCTTCCATAGCAAAGGCTCACACCTGTTTCACCAGACCTATAACTTCTGTGCCTCTTGCTCCAAGCAGAGTGGTATCAGCACGTTAAAGTCCATTACCTGACTGCCATCCGCAGTCCTCTCCTTCATCCCTACCCACCGCCGTCCCACCAGGGATCTCATCCGCCCGTCTCCCCAGGAGATGACGGGTGCCTAGAAGAGGTGCTAACTGGGATAGAAGACTGGCATTCTACCAAGTGGCGACACACCCCCAGAACTGCAGACTTAGAAGTCTTTCTTGTGCTGGGCTTTGCCCACAGAAGGACTCGCTCATTAGCAGGAGAGCCTGACAAGGACATCGGAGCCAGGTGGGAAGGGGAGGAGGGAGCTGGCAAAAGGCTGCTGGCCTCACACCTCGTGACTGTTCGGGGTTGCCTGTGTTCAGGAGAGTCGGACCACAAAGAAGGCTGAGCGCCAAAGGCCTGATGCTTTCAAGCTGTGGTGCTGGAGAAGACTCTGGAAAGCCTTGGACTGCAAGGAGATCTAACCAGTCCATTCTAAGGGAAATCAGCCCTGAACATTCGTTGGAAGGACTGACGCTGAAGCTGAAGCTCCAATACTTTGGCCACCTGATGTGAAGAGCCAAATATTACAAGTTACCAAGAAATGTCACCCCTTGAGAGAAGACTGAATATAAAGCTTACCTCCAAGAGGAGGAGAAATTCTGGGCTCCGGTCTGATTCGTTCAGAGCCGAAGTCAAAGGTCTGGCTTTCTTCACTGCGGTTTCCATCTTCAGTTCCATCAACAATCCTGTTTAAGATAATGAGGGTTGGCTAGTTGTGTGTTTATGTGCATGGGTCACAGTCACCTCCAGAAGAGCTACAAAACCTTGTGCTAAATTTCTGAATCCTAGGCGCTCTGGAGCGGTGCTAACCAGCGTGGTATAATAAGCCGTTAGCCTCATCCAGCCACTGAGCGCCTGAAATGTGAAATGAGATGCACTGCAAGTGTGAACACACTGCGGATTTTGAAGATCTTAGTAAAAACATTATGTCATTTAACTAGTAATTTTTTATACTGTTTACATTTGAAATGCTAATATTTGAGGCATCTCAAATCAAATAAAACATATCATTAAGTTATTAGTAAATAATTTCACATGTGCATGTGTGTGCTTACTTTTCAAAGATGTGGTTACTGGGATGTTTAGAAATACTTGTGTGTCTCACAATTTTATCTCATGTCATATTTCATAGATTTTAGCTTCTTTTTTATTCTCAGATTCAAAACCTTAGCTACAGAAGTCCTCTTACCTAAGTTTATATTAATTTACTGTTTTATCCAGAATTAAAGAGTTTTAACCCAATGGTAACTTTTCTCTGGGCTTAGATGACACTCTGAAGTGACAGTTGAAGAACTGTATTTAAATGACTACTGCTGCTGCTGCTGAGTCGCTTCAGTCGTGTCTGACTCTGTGCAACCCCATGGACTGCAGCCCACCAGGTTCTGCCATCCCTGGGATTCTCCAGGCGAGAGCGCTGGAGTGGGTTGCCATTTCCTTCTCCAATGCATGAAAGTGAAAAGTGAAAGTGAAGTCGTCAGTCGTGTCGGACTCTTCACGACCCCATGGACTGCAGCCCCCCAGGCTCCCCCATCCCTGGGGTTCTCCAGGCGAGAGCGCTGGAGTGGGTGCCGATGACTACTAGGACTCTAGCCAATCTTCTTTCCTTGGTGAATATCTAATCCACTCATAATTTTTTTAAAAAGATGAATTTATTGTATAAAATGTAAACATACAATCAAACTATCAACAAAACATCATCTGTCACGTGCTACCACCATTCACATTTTGCCATGTTATCAAAATCTTCCTCTGTATATAAAATAAAACATTTTTTTCATAAGTGTAGAATCAGGTGTACATGAACCAGCTCTGACACATTTTCCCCCTATTTAAAATTTATTATTTTTTCGCGTTAGAGAAACTTTAGGAAGAACAGTTAAGCTGAGTTTTCAAATCACCATCTCCAGCTGAATTCCTGAACATTTAACATCCATCTGCTTTTCACTAAACCTGCTTTGCTTATTTTTTCCTTACTATTTTCTCTAAATGGATAAATTGTATCCTTCAAGAGAGTGACCAATATATAGTATATCAGAAAGAGCTCTTGCCTTATAAACAGAAAAACAGACATTGAATCTATATTTCAGAACTCACATTTTTGAACTTTTAGACAAACTGTTTAACTTTCAAAATACACTTCTTATAAGTTTATAGCTGAGGTAATATGAACTACTTTATAAGATTCCTGAAAAGACTACCCATAATAGTAAATGAAAAAATTACCCAGCTGAGTATCTGGGAAAAGAAGTCACTTAATATGTTTTTTCCTATGTCTGTTTTTAATTAGCTGCCATGCTCCATACTCCCCTCTCACATTTTCTGAGTCAGGAGTTTTTACTGTCTCAGTCATTTTAGTGGATCCTAAAGTGAATGTTTTAAATTAAAAATAGAGCCATCCCATATTACCTACTGAAGAGGCTGGAAGTAAACCCAAGCTTCCGTTATCCACAGTAATGATGCAAATACTACGGGAAGTGAAGGCCACACTTCCTTTTCTTTATCATTTCCCCTGACCGCCCTGTGAAACTTTGGGTAAAGCTTCAGATATTGAGGGATAATGATATAAACTTCATTTCCTTTCATTGTTATTAGAAATTTATAAATTATAAAATCACAATGTAGAAATCTACATCTATAAAAGTGTGCGCACAGTTGGGGCGTCCCAGGCGGCTCACTGGCGGACTGGCTCAATCCACCCGCCAAGGCAGAAGTCACAGGAGTCGTGGGTTCAGTCCCTGTCTCGGGAAGATCCCGTGGAGGAGGATATGGCCACCCGCTCAAGTATATACGAATAGATAGAGCTGAATGAATAAGCAGAGAAGAGAAGGAATTGGGAGCATTTAATGGACCCTTTTGAGAACATGACTAATGTGATTTATTCTCATTCTGCCCACACTTCACTATAGAGTCAAAAACTGCACAGAAAAATTTAGGAAAGCTGAAGCCTCCAGGCTAGGAACTTGCTTGGTAGAAAGGTCTGGAAGGCTGAGTCATTTTCTAGCCTGGAGCCAGTGGGGATCACCACCTCCACCGGGAAAGGGTTCTGTGAGCTAAGCTCTTACCTTGGACTGAGGTCTGGCGGCCCAGCACTGTTCAAAGCTGAAAGCTGCAATTTCAAGTTCTTCTCTTTTCTTTTGCCATAGTTTGGGGCATCCGTCTCCTGCTTGGTTTTGGGGGAGTTTGAACTGGAGACTCTGATAGGTGAGTGAAACGGCACCGTTCCCGAGGCCAGCTGCTTCAGGCTCAAGCCGAGGTAGCTCTTACCGCCTCCAGGCCGCTTGCTGCGAGAAGAGGCGGGTCCCCTGGTGTAGACGGGGGACAGGGAGGCCGTCTCCTCCCCCTCCTCCTCCTCCTCCTCGTCTTCCACGATGGACGGCAGTCTCTTCTTGATGCTGCCGTTTCCCTTGGGCTCCGACTGAAGCAGAGGATGACAGAAATGAGCACAGACAGGGAGAGGTTTTCAGAGGCAGGCACCATTCACCAGCAACTCCCATCCGAGCAGTCAGCTCCCCGGGAGACTTTAAAAGGGAGGACTCCACGGCCTTGGTTTTTACCTATTCAGGTGTCAGAGTCTCCCAATTTCTGATCTCTGCTAGGTTTATTCTCTCTGCTTTCCTCCTTTTGTTTGTTTGGTCTTGTAAATCTTCTTATGGGAGCTATGCGAAAGGTGCATTTTACCAGGTTTGCATCGGGCTTTTCATCAGCCTGTCATTTATAATAGTATATGATGGCACACTTTTAGGAATAAGACATTTTCAATTTTACTGAGAAGTCTTGGGCCTTGATAGATAAATTAACTAATTAATTTCATGCATCCTTATCATTTTATTTTATTGCATTATGGTTGATATTATATAAAGTTCCATCATGTAATTCACAGATATATAATACAAGCCGCGATCTCTATAGGCTATGCTCCGCTTACCGTTACTGTAAAGTGTTGGCTGCGTTCCTCGTGTTGTGCAGTATACCCCGTAGCTTATTTTAAACCCAATGGTCTGCACCCCAACTCTCCCACCCTAAAGTCTGCCCTCCCCTCTACACTGGAAACCAACAGTTTGTCCTCTGTGTCTGTCAGTCTGCTTCTTTTGGGGTATAGTCACTAGTCTGTCGTATTTTTTAGATACTTCCTGGTGTAAATTATCTCATACAGTTTCGGTCTTTTTTCTGTCTGACTGATTTCACTTAGCATAATTGGGCCTTGATGTTTTAAAGCTACAGGGTCCTCAGTGGAACTTCCTGTGGAGATCAACCAGCAAAACTGTATTATCATGGAGAAGAAAGCTTTTTCCTGTTTTGTATCACAGATGGAAGAAGATGAGAAGTCTCCTCGGTTCTCCTGGTTTCCACGAGTCAGGCGGTGGGAAACACAGCAGACGCTGTGATCTGCTCCCTGTGAAGGGCCTTGGGAAAAGGAGGAGCTGGTCTGGCCAAATCCTGCGTAGAGCCCTGGCCCTGCGTAGGACCTGCCTCCCTGCCTGGGGCTGCTCAGCCTCACAGGCTGAGACGAAGCCAGGGAGAGCGTGCACAAGGACAGAGGAGGTGATGGTGAAGGGGCAGGCGGACCAGGCTGCGAAGGCTAAGCTGCCGGCCCTCAGCTGGAAGAGTCTGTGTTTCCTGTTCTGCCCCAGACATGGCTTCCCTACCCCAAAAGGTCCGTTCACTGTCCTGTGCCTCAGTATCTTTTATCTTTTTTATCAACAATTTCTAATAAAACTAAAATGAACAGTAAACAACTGAGAGCACTAATCAAATGTCATGAGCTGCCATGGTTATTACTTCACGTTAATAAACACTTGGTTCACTGGTGTGTGAATTTTACTGTAATGGTTATACATATATGTGTGTGTGTGTGTGTGTGCATACACGGGCTTCTCTGGTGGCTCAGCTGGTACAGAGTCTGCCTGCAATGCAGGAGATGACCCAGTTTCGATCCCTGGATTGCGGAGATCCCCTGGAGAAGGAAATGGCAAACCACTCCAATATTCTGTCCTTGGAGAATCCCAAATGAATTTAAATGTATAGTAGCTGACAGGCCCATTCAGTGGACAACATAGCTTTTATAAGCAAAACGATCAGTTCACTTAGAAAGATTTTTTGTGTATTTTAATTCCATGGGTTAAAATTTCTTGAAGAAAGGGAAAGACTCATCTTTCCAACCAGATGCAAATATTTTAATTAATGTAATGCCATTAGTTCTTTATTCAACGTGCTTAGTTGCTCAACTCTTGTTCAACTCTTTGAGACCCCATGGACTGTAGCCTGCCAGGCTCCTCTGTCCATGGAATTCTCCAGGCAAGAAGAATACTGGAGTGGGTTGCAATTTTCTTCTCCAGGGGATCTTCCTGACCCAGGGATCAAATCCAAGTCTACCGCATTGCAGGCAGATTCTTTAGCATCTGAGCTATGAGGGAAGCCCCTTTATTCAATAGTCATGGTTTTGCCTTTGTTTTTTCCCCCACAGCATTTTAAAATTCTGTGCTTTTAACAAAAGGTAGACCCATGTGGAATTGCAGAGGAACATTTGCACACTAGTATTGTGGAAAAGAACAGTGAGGTCATCCAGCTAAAAACAGGACAGAGCAAACTTATCAAAATCAATGAGTGTGTTCTCTAATCGGACTTCTCTTTACATTTGCACTGGCAATTCTATCATGCTTTTCTTTCAAGGAGGCTCCCTTGGCTCTAAGAGAATCTTCTGACTAGTAACCTATAAGATGCGTGTACTTCTACAAGTTCATTTAATTTTCATATTTTCATTTCGTCATGGAGATTTGGCACGATGGACCAGTTGTTTAGATAATGCCGCCTGTGATCGGGGCAGCCAACGCAGTTTATAGCAAGAATTATTTCTGGGCCATCACTGCAGACAGTACCCAAGTTTATTGAATTACTAAGCACCAGCCCCACAAGCAGCTTCTGTGCAGGAGGAGCACCAGCTACTCCCTTGGGCCATCCGTGCAGAAATGCCCTCTCTCGTGCTGCTGGGCTCACCTGTGTGTACACGGCCACAGAATTTAACCACAGAGCTTTCTTGCCCTTCTCTTTGACCCGTTTCTTCATTTCCCTCTCATCTTTCTCACGAAAGCTCCCATGGGGGCAGTTCCCACAGTCAAAGGAATCTCTAAGTGAGCTCATGACATTTTGCTGGGATAGTCACTTCAAGCTCAGGAACGAGTCAGTCAAACCTGTCTTGACTCAGAGGAAAGCAGAATAAAGCCGTGGTTGGGCGCATGCATTCTTGGCCACACGGTCCTAAAAGTCCTGCTTCCTAGCTGCAACCTCGATCTTGTAATGTGGCTGTTTAAAGCCTTGGTCTCCTCTGTAAACTGGCAGTAGTGTGAGGGAAAATCAGACGTTAGGTAACGGATGTAAACCCTGGTGACGTGCATTTCGCTGTGCTGTGCTCTCTTGCTGAGGCGTGTCTGACTCTCTGCGACCCCATGGGCTGCAGCCCATCATGCTCCTCTGTCCATGGGGTTTTCCAGGCAAGAGTACTGGAGTGGGGTACCACTTCCTTCTCCAGTGAGTGTGCTTAATTAAATGCTTGTCCTTGTGATGATGAGGATGACCATGAAGAAAATGGAAAAAATATTTACATTTGGGCAGGTCCTACAGATAGTATTGGGATATTTTACATAATCTCACCTTCCTTCTTAAATTACTCTTAGTGATGCACCTTGCCCAAAGATCACTTTTTCCACATTCCCTTGCCAAGTGGTTTAGGCATGAGGCCAAATTCTGGGAAGACAGTGTATAAGTGGGCCAGTTACAAGGACCTTTGAGGAAGGCTCCTAGAAGAAGGGGAGCTCCTGTCTTTCTCTTTTATATTTATTTAGTTTCTAGTCTGGAACGCTGATGAAATGAATGGCTCTCCAGCAGCCATCTGAGAGAACGAGGAGACCTTAAAGAAGGAAGGTGTGTGTTAAGGATCATGCAGCAAGAAGGAAATCTCTAGACACGATTGACACTGTCATATTACCCACCTCTGGCCTAATCCATGAGAGACAAATAAATACGTATTTTATTAAAACCCCCATTATTCTAGTGGTTTTGATACTGCAAATGAACAGAAAATACAGATTTTTTTGGAAAGTTAAGGGTGGGGTATTCTTGGAAGGGATGTTCATTTTTAGAGTGCTGTGGAGGGCAAAGAATTCAAATCGGAAAATCCAAAAGAAGGCTAAATTTCTCTTGACAAGAAAGAGAATATAGGAAAGGGCTGGCAGAAAAGAGGTACAGTCATGAGGAAAGGATGCCTGTTGAGGAGAGTTTACAGGTAGGACAGTTTTCCTAGTTCCTGAGGAGGGATTTTGTAGAGAAGGGAGAGGAAAGACAATTAGTGCCAGAGAGAAACGTGGCTAATGGCACTGAGATGCTTTAGGAGTTTTAAAAATGTTCCTCAGTAGTAGCTCAGTTTGCTCCCCACCTCCAACCATCTTCAGTCCGGTGTCAACATCTCTGTAATGTGTTACGCAGCTGGATTTATTTGTGTGCCTCTGAGTGTGTGTGTGAAAGTTGGGGGGGCTCTGTTTCACGAAGAGAGCAAGGCAAGGAAAGGAGCCATTTACAGGGAGAGGGTGATGGCACCCCACCCCAGTGCTCTTGCTGGAGAATCCCAGGGACAAGGGAGCCTGGTGGGCTGCCATCCACGGGGTCGCACAGAGTCGGACACGACTGAGCGACTCAGCAGCAGCAGCAGCAGCAGGGCCCTGGCACACGATGACTGGCAATAAGAGTCTAGGTTATGAATCTGACAAGCCGCTGTTTGGGGGTAGTTTTCCATGAAATTGAAGGGTTCTGAAAAGTTGAGACTGACCTAAAAGCTCAATTCTACTAGGATGAACACTTCAGGACTTTGATATTGTGGGCGGGCTTTGGTGACAAATTACTTTTTACAATACCAATAAGGCCCTTAAAAAGTTTTATGAGTTTCCATCTTTCTGTTCCCAAACGCAGGAAAGTCAGTTACCACATCTCTCACTGGGAAGCGTTTTAGGGAAAGTCAAAAGTGAATACATAAAATCTTCAAGGGGGAGACAGATTTGTTGGAAATCCCACAGATTTTAGAGAAACGTTTTGCTCTCTGGCAAAAAGCCATACCTGTGAGACTGTCGATTTGTTTGACAATCTTGATATCACCTGAAAGAACAAACAAACAGAAGTTGTGAAATTGTTCACACGCGGGGAGACGAGCCTGCACCCCGGGACCCTCTGCGGCTGTGCCTCCATCTGGACACACCTTCCTCAGGCAAGAAAATACAGCAGATCTACAGGGGACCAAAAATAAACGTGCAGCTGGGGCTAACTGGACAGCAAGATAAAAAAAGACCAAAAAACAAAACAAAGCCAGAAAGCAACTGCCACTTCTGAAGAGCCAGGAGCAAAAGCGGGCTCAGGAGAGAAAGCAGGGTCCTGTGCCTGCCCCCTGCACTCAGCACCACCTGTGGGCTGGGTGGACCATCTAAGCTGCCTCGGGCTCAAGCCTTGGACACAGCCTGCCCTCACCCCACATAAGGCCCAGCTTGCCCCCACCTTGGGGAGTGAGCAAGCAAGGGGACCCGTTGTCTGTTCTTGCTTCTCTCTGTGCAGCAGGGGCCCTGATAAAGACTTGCCTGAATTTCTTGTCTGGCCTTTTGTCAATTTCTATTGATTAAGGAAGCCAAGAACCCTGGATGATAACATGGGTGGTGTGGGCCTGGGTAAAACACAGGAGGCAGGGAAAGAGACAGAAGTTCAGAGCTGATGGGGTGATTGGCTCACCTGCGTGGGCCAGCAGAGAGAAACCCCCCCCCCCCCGAGAGATGCTGGGAGCACCTTCTGAGTACGGAAAAGGGAGCAGCCAATGGCCTGGCTGGTGTCGAACGCAACGCTCAGGGAAACCATGGCCGCAGCGATGCACCCATGGGCTGCATTTGCCAGCTGGGTGTTTGCCCTCCTTGCGTTTCCCATCTCCTTTATTGCTCTTTCTTGCCCTTTCGCTAAATTATCTTGTCTTCTATGATTCTCCTCTCTGGTTCTTGTGAAAATAGAAATCCGTGGAACCGCTTCTGATTTAATGTCATCTCTGTCTCTTTATCCCCTTGCCCTTCTTACTTAAATACAGGTGGCTGCAATGACTCCTTTATGCTCCACTTGTTGTACTCTGTGGGCCACTCCAGCATTCTTGCCTGGAGAATCCCATGGACAGAGAAGCCTGACGGGCTACAGTCCCTAGGGCTGCAAAGAGTTAGACACGACAGAAGTGACCTAGCGTGTGGACTAGGATTAAGTTCACTACAGATCCTAATTTTCAATTTAATTGACTTTAAGATCCAATTGATTGTAAAAAAAATTTTAAAAATGCTGTCAATTGAATTGTGACATGCCATCAATTATGACAGATCCCAATTTCAGAGATGTTAAAATGTGAAACACAGATGTGTAATGTAGATTCAGTTAAGCTCAAAACACATCTTGCATAAAATGAAACTACCTTACTGTGGAGGAATACATTAGAAAACAGGTACCTTCCATGAAGTACAAAGAAGCTCTGGAAATTATAACAAATTTTGGAAATATGCTTCGGGTCTCATTGTTTTATGCTCAAATATACTTCTCTCAGTTTAAAGTGGTAATAGATGCTATGAATTAACATAACTTTATTCACATGGAAAAAAACACGCACTCGAAAATGATCTGTCTAGGAAGTGAGACGTATGTGGTAATTCCGTCACCTCCCTCCCTGTGTTTTGTAGATGATTAGGGAGCTAGATCTGTTATTATTTACACAAATGCTAGCATCATTATTGCTTTGCAAATACATGTTTCATCAATGTTTAATTTTATCAAAGCAGTCAACCCATCCTACATCTGCTTAGGTGCCTAAACGTGCATTAGTCAGTAGCATTGTGGGCATAAGCTTTGCAATTATTCCCTAAGTGGTGACAAATAAAACAGCTGAATAATTAAAAATGTGAAAAATAAAGCGAAATTACAGTGCTATTGCTACTATGGTAGACATAATACTGTGTTTTTAAAAAAGCTTTTCAGTTACAGTTTGGATGAGAGAAAGAGCATGCTAGGGGGATTCAGGAAGTCCGACATCTCCAGGTCAGAGACACTCTCTAAGGAATAAGAGAAAGGCACTGGCCTTAGCATCTTCTGATTTGAGTGTGACTCCCAACCCCCATGGTTTACTATTAGCATGAGTTCCCTGGAGTTGCTGAACCCCAAGACTTTTCCTATATCAGTGCTTCTCGAACTTCTGTGTGCACACAAATTGCCTAAAGATCTCCTTGAAAGGCAGGTTCTGCCTCAGGAGGGCTGGGGTGGAGCCTGAGGCTTTGACTCCGATGAGTGCCCAGATAGCATTGATGTTGCTCGCCCCTGGGACACACTTTGAGTAGTAAGATCTTATAACCAATGTCCCTGTTATTATCATCCTGCGTGTGCGTGTGTGCTAAGTTGCTTCAGTCGTGTCCGACTCTCGGTGACCCTATAGACCTATAGACCCCATAGCCCGCCAGGCTCCTGCGTCCAGAGGATTCTCCAGGGAAGAATCCTGGAGTGGATTTCCACTTCCTTCTCCAGGGGATCTTCCGCCTCTCACGTCTCCTGCGTTGGCAGGCGGGTTCTTTAGCACTAGCACCACCGGGGAAGCCCTGCTGCCATCCCGTCAGCTACCAGTCCATCAGCAGCTGCCATCAGCGCTCCGGCACATGCTGCCCGGCCACACCGTCACGCTCATTCTCGCTGCAGATGCTCTGAGGTCAGTGTTCACTGTGCAGCCAGCGCTACTGTGCTAGGCTCTCTGAATAGATCATTTCATTCACATATGTTATTAATCACACGTACTTTTAAAGAATGCTCTGATATGTTCATTCTGTTGACTCTAATATCAATGAGAGTCGCTCAGTCATGTTTGGTTCTTTGGGACCCCATGGACTATACAGCCCATGGGATTCTCCAGGCCATAATACTGGCGTGGGTAGCCTTTTCCTTCTCCAGGGGATCTTCCCAACCCAGGGATCGAACCCAGGTCTCCTGCATTGCAGCTGGCTTCTTTACCAGCTGAGCCACAAGGGAAGCCAGAGAACATGGGAGCAGGTAGCCTACCCCTTCTCCAGCAGATCTTCCCAACTGAGGAATCAAACCAGGGTCTCTTGCATGGCAGGCAGATTCTTTACCAACTGAGCCATGAGGGAAGCCCTGACTAATATCAATGCTTCATGCTGATTCAGATTACCACTAGTGTAGAGAACACCAGTTTAATGGAGACTCAGTACTTTAACTTGGAGAAGGAAATGGCAACTCACGCCAGTATTCTTGCCTGGTGAATTCCATGGACAAAGGAGCCTAGCAGGCTGTAGTCCATGGGGTTGCAAGGAGTTAGACATGACTGAGCAATTACCGTGCAGCATTTTAAAGCTAGAAGTGACCCTACAGAATCTCAGCTACAATGGTTTGTACACGTGTCAGATGATAGGATGCTTTGAGGAGGGTTCCTTAAAAAAATCAGGTTACAGAGGCTCCAACCAGTCTCTTTCGGTTGGTGGTGGGTGGGTGTGGGGCCCAGGTCTCCAGGTCAGGTTTGAAACCAATGAGTTAGTCCAACCCCCTAATTAGAGGTGAGGAAACAGTGGTCCAGAAATATGAAAACACTCGCCCAATTCATGCAACAAGTTAGTGGTAGAACTTTTCCACCAGAAGCCACGCTTCCAAAGAACCAGGAGTTTTCTCAGGTACCTGCTCCAGCTGTTAATGCTGTTTCTCGGGCTGAAAGACCAAGTGTCTGATGAACCTCAGAATTTAATCTGGTTAGAAGGTTGTCACAAAGTAGAGTCCCCAAAAACTCATGATGCTGAATTATCCAAGTGTCTTGTTAACCCTTGAAGCCACAGATCTGTTAGGAAACTGGTTGAATTCTAGACATTCTTTCCCCAGTGGGGGTGGAGGAGGGAAACACAGCTATGACCTTTGGATGAAAAATGTTTATTGATCTCATTTTCTTATTCTGAACTAAAAGACTCAACAGTTTAGAAAGTTTTGAGGAAGGCTGCTATCTAATTCCCACATGGAGTTTTTACACCTTTTAGACAATGAGAAGAACTGTTGGTGCTCTCTAGTGGGGGTAGTAAGGGGAAAAAAAAGATAGAGTTTGAGAAGACGAAAGGGAAGTCAGTCAGATTCAAGAGACGGAAACAAAGCTGTTGCAGTGAAGTTGTGAGCGAGCTCAAGAAGCTCCCATCCTCGGGCTGTGCCCTTCGGTCCATGAGGATGGAGGAAGCGCCGTAAGGGCAGAAGGACTGAGCGCTGGCCTCACACGAGGCTTTAGACAGGAGGAAGGCTCGTGAGTGCCCTCTTTCTTGATTCCACATATAAGTGAGATTGGGACTGAGGAGGAGATGGCTGGATGGCATCACTGACTCAATGGACGTGAGTCTGGGTGGACTCTGAGAGTTGGTGATGGACAGGGAGGCCTGGCGTGCTGTGATTCATGGGGTCTCAAAGAGTCGGACACGACTGAGTGACTGACCTGAACACCCCTGGTTTTTCTCAGGTACCTGCTCCAGCAGTTAGCTAGCACAGGGAACTTGACTCAATGCTTTGTAATGGCCTGTATGCGAAAAGGAACTAAGAAAAGAGTCAATACATGTTTATGTATAACTGGTTCACTTTTCTGTACACTGAAGCTAACAACACCGTAAAACAACTATACTCCAATAAAAGTAAATTTAAAAAAGAAGTAAGGCTTCATAACCTTGAAGACTGTGTAAGAAACTTTCTCAGCTCTGGTATATAGGTTTTCAAAGATTCTTCTCTTTTTCCCCAGAACTAACCACCTAAATTACTCTGTGAGTAATCCGGAAGTGCATAGAGTAAGTCACAGAGTAATCTGTGAGTCCAGCGGGAGCTGGAAGCCTGCACTGTCACGTTGCAAAAATACTGCTCCCTCTCATGGAGGACTGGAAGGGGAAAAACGGCCTGTTAATCCTCAGAAGATTCGCTACAAAAAAAGGCAAAACAGATTCACAGTTTTTTAAACTGTGTTAAAAGGCCCCAAGTTCTACTATTGAGATTGAATTGCAAATGGAAATCAAATACTACAGTTAATAGTACCTGTAGATGCGGCACGTGCCATTGCACCTGTAAGGCTGTCTCTTTTATTGAATGAAGACACTTTAACAAGGGCTTTCATAGGTTCACACCTGATCTTGGCCATTCAACTCATGTTTTTTCTTAAGTTCTAAATGTTTCTAATAGCAAATCTTCCTCATGTTAGGACTTTTGTGAATTCTTGTGGTTGGGAAGGGAGCTCTTTGATTTCTTTCATCTCTCTGCCTCCCCCATCCACTAAAATCCTGTTTTGCTCTGACAGTGTGATGGTAAGGTGTGGGGTCCTGCCTTTCACAGGAGCTAGAGTGTCAGGGTCCAGCCCCGGTGGATCTAGGGAATTCAAAGCAGGGATGGAGTTGGCGTCTGAGGAATTAATTGGTTAATTAAAGATATGGAGGGAGATGAGAAAGAAATAGTGTAGTAGGAACATTTAGTGGAGAAAAGATGCTGAATAACTTGGTTTCCGTGGAAAACCAATAAAGTTCCAAGACAAGGAGTTTGCACTGTCAACACAGGCTGCTGGTGCCTGCTTGAATAGTGGAAGGTGCCCCGCCTTGGGCTCCCTCTCGCATGAGTCTTAGAAGCCAGGGCAAGTAAGTAGACATGGTGAGCCTCCATGATCCAGATGGGAATTCAGCCAGAAAAGGGAGAAAAGAATGACATGAGGGAGCCAAGCATCGGTGCCAGACACAAGACCCACAACTTTATTTTCAAAAGCAGCTTATATACCTCAAGTTGTACATAAAGAAATAATGGAATATGCAGAGTTATGCAGGGGCAGCAGTCCTGACCCTCATTGAGACCAGGCTTTCTTTTTGCATACCTTCCCATATACAAAAGGTCTCAGGTGGATTACATTATCTTCTGGCCAGGGGATCTGTTAATATTTTTATGGGTCTCTTCCTTGATAAATGTCTATCAATCAGAAAACTCTTTTTCCCTTGAAATGTTTTTTCTTAACCTGCGTCACCCTCAAAGTACTAAATAAAGTTACATTCCTGTAGAACAAAGGTGTAGTGAGTTATAACAAAGAAAGTACTTAACTTAAAGATCTAATGTGGCTAATGCCAGGGCTACTACCTATTTTTTCTACATACGAACTATATCTACAAATAAAAGATATGAAAACTTGGCAGCAAGTATTGGCTCAACAATGAAACCCTTAAACAGTTCTATTCTAAATGATTTTGACTCCTCGGAAGCCCCTACATTCCAAGGATGTTTTAAGATTCCTGTGCCTCTCACAGTCGGGAGGCCGCAAACAATCACAGGCACAGCTGTAAGAGTCCTGTAGGCAGGCAGGCTAGAAAGCCATCACAGGGGTTTTTGGATTGAAACACTCATATTATCCCCAGGAGATTTATTATCTAAAAGCTCTAAAGTCACTTTTTCCAGAAAAAGGTGGGGGGGGACAACCCCCTGTTAATGTCAGAAGAGTAGGTGGAAAGCATAACACAGTAAAGCAGGCAGACTGGTTTTTGGGGGTAGATGCTTGGGAACAGGGCGTCTCCTGAGGCTCAATCCCGCCTTTGCATATGCCGAGCCTCCCTTCCTCATGACCTTTGCCACGGGTGGAGTTCCTCACGCTGGCTCCCGGCACGACAGGGCACCACCAGAAGGGACACGCGTGATGAGACGTTATCAGTGACTTCTCCCTTCCCTCCAGCGCTTCTCAAGGGGGCATGCCACGGAGAAACTGACCATGATGGGGCAAGAAGGAAGCACCTGCTGGGAACGCACCACTCAGACCCAGCGCTCCGAACGGCGGCCCAAGGGAGGCAGGAAATCAATCCATCCCCATTGCCCGCCTGCCCTGCAGGCAGGACGGATAGGCCCCTGTGTGGTCTGCAAATGTCATCTCAACTACGGACTTTCATAAGCCCCAAAGCAGCCAACTGCCTAATGGGGAAATGAGATGCGAATTGCCAGGCTCTCTCTTCAACTGACTCATGATATTGTTTGTTACTAATGCCACATTGATCAAGTCACAGAGTAGATGGAAGGAGCATACGCTCCCATTCAGAAAAGGGGGTCACCACTGCGGTTGTCTTCTTTACTGAAGAGCAGTGTTAACCAGCACTGCTGATCATCTGAGATAAATGAAAAATGAATGAAAGATGCTCACAAGCAACCCCGTAGCTCATAGTTAGAGATGCGCTCCAACAAAGCCATCAGCTCAGTTCAGTCGCTCAGTCGTGTCCAACTCTTTGTGACCCCATGAATCGCAGCACCCCAGGCCTCCCTGTCCATCACCATCTCCTGGAGTTCACTCAGACTCATGTTCATCGAGTCCGTGATGCCATGCAAAAAAGCAAAATGGCTGTCTGGGGAGGCCTTACAAATAGCTGTGAGAAGAAGAGAGGTGAAAAGCAAAGGAGAAAAAGAAAGATATAGGCATCTGAATGCAGAGTTCCAAAGAATAGCAAGAAGCAATAAGAAAGCCTTCTTCAGTGATCAGTGCAAAGCAATAGAGGAAAACAACAGAGTGGGAAAGACTAGAGATCTCTTCAAGAAAAATAGAGATACCAAGGGAACATTTCATGCAAAGATGGGCTCGATAAAGGACAGAAATGGTATGGACCTAACAGAAGCAGAAGATATAAGAAGAGGTGGCAAGAATACACAGAAGAACTGTACAAAAGAGATCTTCACGACCCAGATAATCATGATGATGTGATCACTCATCTAGAGCCAGATATCTTGGAATGTGAAGTCAAGTGGGCCTTAGAAAGCATCACTACGAACAAAGCTAGGTGGAGGTGATGAAATTCCAGTTGAGCCATTTCAAATCCTGAAAGATGATGCTGTGAAAGTGCCACACTCAGTATGCCAGCAAATTTGGAAAACTCAGCAGTGGCCGCAGGACTGGAAAAGGTCAGTTTTCATTCCAATCCCAAAGAAAGGCAATGCCAAAGAATGCTCAGACTACCGCACAATTGCACTCATCTCACACGCTAGTAAAGTAATGCTCAAAATTCTCCAAGCCAGGCTTCAGCATATATAAGCATCTGAATGCAGAGTTCCAAAGAATAGCAAGAAGAGATAAGAAAGCCTTCTTCAGTGATCAATGCAAAGAAATAGAGGAAAAGAACAGAATGGGAAAGACTAGAGATCTCTTCAAGAAAAATAGAGATACCAAGGGAACATTTCATGCAAAGATGGGCTCGATAAAGGACAGAAATGGTATGGACCTAACAGAAGCAGAAGATATAAGAAGAGGTGGCAAGAATACACAGAAGAACTGTACAAAAGAGATCTTCACGACCCAGATAATCATGATGATGTGATCACTCATCTAGAGCCAGATATCTTGGAATGTGAAGTCAAGTGGGCCTTAGAAAGCATCACTATGAACAAAGCTAGGTGGAGGTGATGAAATTCCAGTTGAGCCATTTCAAATCCTGAAAGATGATGCTGTGAAAGTGCCACACTCAGTATGCCAGCAAATTTGGAAAACTCAGCAGTGGCCGCAGGACTGGAAAAGGTCAGTTTTCATTCCAATCCCAAAGAAAGGCAATGCCAAAGAATGCTCAGACTACCGCACAATTGCACTCATCTCACACGCTAGTAAAGTAATGCTCAAAATTCTCCAAGCCAGGCTTCAGCAATATGTGAACTGTGAACTTCCTGATGTTCAAGCTGGATTTAGAAAAGGCAGAGGAACCAGAGATCAAATTGCCAACATCCACTGGATCATGGAAAAAGCAAGAGAGTTCCAGAAAAACATCTATTTCTGCTTTACTGACTATGCCAAAGCCTTTGACTGTGTGGATCACAGCAAAGCCATAAGTAACTGTCACACCAACAGGTCTCAGTCTGGATCTGCTGCTTTCTCTTGCAGGCTGAGTGGAGGTGCCCACAAGCAGTGAGCAACACTGGCGGCGGGTGGCAGATACAGGGATTAGAAACCTCCAGAGAAGAAGGAGGCCTTGAATGTGGGAGCACTCATTTTCAGCTCAACTCATCTGAGTGCTCCCCACCATCTAATCTAAAGAGATATTTGAGGCTGGTCTGAAACTTGAAGTGGGTAATACAGTTTCTATTATGTTTTCTTGGCTTTCTATCTAACTTAGGAATAGAAATGAGATTTTAATGAAAAGACTAGTAATTTTGACATTTCCTAATTTCACCGAAAGCCTTGAAGTCAAGACAGACTGTTAAAACTGGGAGGAGCAGCCTCTTCCCCTGGGAAACCACTGTCGCTTCTGGGGTGGGATGTTCAAGTCAAGTAATCCAGCCTTGAATCCAGCTACTTACCGTGGCTAGAGCTAGGCAATTGTTCCCTGAACCTGCAGTGTGGGAAGCACCACAAAAACTCTTCACTGATATAAATTATGGTGAAAGGCCTGTGTGTGGGGAATGGGACCCATTTAGGCAGTATTGCAGCAAAGCAGTCAAGAGCTGAAATCCCTTCAGTCCTGCACTTATTAGCTACTCATCCCTGGGAAGAGGTGATAGGACAGGCAGTGCTGAGGCGACAGACAATGCCCTCGGTTTCAGTGGCTTAACAGAAATGCACTTTGTACCTCATTCTTCCTCTCAAAAAGGATGATGAAAACTAAAGCTGTTTGTGTAAAGTTAACAAACCTTGGAGGCCCAGCTGGCCACATCTGACACAATGTCACCTTGAAGAGAGATGTAGTACAGCAACCAAAATTAACTAAAAAATAATTCTGATCTTTTTGTCCGTATATAATTACTGCCGGAGAACGGGAAAATGGTCTGAGGTCCCCTATGTCCAGGCCTTTTGGGCATTGCGTTCCCATCCCACCTTATGCGCTGCATGTTCTTCCAGTCAGATTCTCTTAACCATGGCCCCTCCTACCCCTCCTCCTCAGGCCAAGCCCCTCCCTTCTTCTCCTGAGTCTTCTGCTTTTACTGTTCCTCCGGAAGAGCTGACTGCTCCTCCTCCATATGAGTCCTCCGCGGCTTCGGTCTCCGCCTCTTCCATTTCTCCTCCCTCCCCCCCGCCGGCTTCTACGTCTTCTCTGGAAAATTCACCCCTGGATTTGACTCCGGCAGCACCTGGTCCTGTTCTTTATCCTCCTCTCCCTTCGGTGACCCCACTACCTTCCCCGGTCAGCTCTCACACTCGCTCTCACAACAATCTGGAGAAGCCCTCCCTCTCCGTTTCTGCTCCTTCGGCCCCGGCTTCACTTTTTCCTCTGCGACAGGTTGCTGGAGCTGAGGGCCTAGCCCAGGTCCATGTCCCCTTTTCTCTCCAGGACCTAGCACAGATTGAGACTAAACTGGGATCCTTCTCTTCCAACCCTACTCAATATATTAAACAGTTCACAGGCTTGACTCGTGCTTACGCTTTGACCTGGCAGGATATTTATGTAATCTTGGGATCCACCACCACTCCCGAGGAAAGGCAGGCCATCTGGATGGCAGCCAAGACTCAGGCTGATCAGAGACATTTTGCAAATCCTTCCCCCGAGCGCCCCCCAGGGGCTCAGGCGGTTCCTGATGTTGATCCTGGTTGGAACTATCAGGAGGGGGATGGTGGCCAGCAGCGAGTACGCTATATGATAGAATGCCTCTTGGATGGAATGGAGGCATCCTCCCATAAAGTTGTAAATTTTCTTAAACTGGACGAGGTGACCCAAGGGCCCGAGGAAAACCCAGCCAAGTTCCTCAATAGGCTTACTGAGGCCCTCGTTCAATACACTAGGTTGTCCCCTGAATCTCCTGTCGGGGCAGCCACCTTGGCCAGTCGTTTCATTTCTCAGTCTGCCCCTGATATACGGAAGAAGCTGGCCAAGGCCGAGGATGGCCCTCAGACCCCCATCCGAGATCTGGTAAAAATGGCCTTTAAGGTTTATAATGCCCGCGAGGAAGCAGCCGAAGCCAGCCGTAAGGCAAGGCTTAAACAGAAGACCGAATTTCAGGCGAGCCTCCTAAACCAGCAGACCCAGGCCTTGGTAGCAGCTCTGCGGCCGGCAGCGGGTTCGGGACCCCAAAGGCCCCCTCCGGGGGCCTGCTTCAAGTGCGGCCAAGAAGGGCATTGGGCCAGGGCATGCCCCAACCCGCGCCCTCCAACCAAGCCATGTCCATTATGCAAACAATGAGGACATTGGGCCAGTGATTGTCCCCAGGCCTCTCGGGCCCCGGCCCCCAGGGGCCGGGGTCCAGAGTGCACCAAGGAGGCTTCCTGCCCTACTCCGGCTTTGGAACTGCTGAGCTTCGATGAGGACTGACGCCGCCCAGACTCAGGGACCCCAATAACCCAAGCCGAGCCCAGGGTAACGCTCCAGGTAGCAAGTAAGTTTATCAACTTTCTGGTTGATACGGGGGCTACCTATTCGGTCCTCCCTTCCTTTGGGGGCATTTTACATCCTTTCCGGATTTCAGTTATAGGAATTGATGGCCAGCCTTCATGTCCTCTCCAGACCCAACCACTGTCTTGTCAATTGGACTCCTGCATATTCACCCATTCCTTTTTGGTCATTCCCTCATGTCCTACCCCACTCTTGGGGAGAGACATACTCGTTAAGCTGAAAGCCACCCTCCACCTGACCCCAGGATCAGCCCCCACATCGGGAGCCTTCCTGATGTTACTCGCAGACCCTCTGATTCCCCCGGTTAATTCTGAGGTCTGGGATACCCGAGTTCCGGTGGTGGCTCGGCACCACCCCCCAGTCCTTATTCGACTAAAAGATCCAACCTCTTTCCCGGCTCGACCTCAATTTCCTTTGTCTGTTCATAACCTTAAAGGATTGAAGCCCATCGTCGACCGCCTCAAGGAACAGGGCCTCCTGGTCCCTACTACCTCTCCTTGCAACACACCTATCCTCCCTGTTCGGAAGAGTTCCGGGGACTACCGACTGGTGCAGGATTTACGCCTGATTAATGCGGCGGTGGTCCCTGCCCATCCACTTGTCTCTAACCCTTACACCCTTCTTTCATCCATTCCTCCTCAAACTTCTCATTTCACTGTCATTGACCTAAAAGATGCTTTCTTTACCATCCCACTGCATCCTGACTGTCAATTTCTCTTTGCTTTCACCTGGACTGATCCAGACACTCAGCTGACCACCCAGCTCACATGGACTGTACTTCCTCAGGGGTTCAGAGACAGTCCCCATTACTTTGGGCAGGCTCTGTCCCGAGACCTGGCTCAGTGGTCTCTTCGCCCTAGCTCTCTCATCCAGTACGTAGACGATTTGCTTCTGTGCAGCCCCTCAGAAGAGACCTCCCGACAACATACTGCGACCCTCCTCAATTTCCGCGGCTCTAGAGGCTACAGGGCCTCAAAGTCCAAAGCTCAACTAACCCAGACCTCTGTTGTCTACCTAGGTCTCCAAATTACTCCCACCACTAAGGCCCTGACAGCAGATTGGTGCAGCCTTCTTCGGTCCATCTGTCCACCAGCCAACGGAGACCAGATATTGTCCTTTTTAGGGCTGACAGGATTCTTCCAGCACTGGGTCCCAAACTATGCCACCCTGGCCAAGCCCCTATACGCCGCCGCTAAAGAAACCCCTACGGGGCCTCTGTCATCCCCCGCTGAAGTGACTCAGGCCTTTCATGCCTTACGCTCCACTTTACTGGCTTCATCTCCTCTTTTTCTCCCAAACCCTAACTATCCATATCATCTATACACTGATGAAAAGGGAGGAATAGCCTTTGGAGCCTTGGTACAACCAGTGGGCCCAGAACTGTTACCTATAGCCTATGTGTCTAAACAGCTAGATCCTACGGCCAAGGGATGGTTTCCTTGTCTGCGAGCACTAGCAGCAGCGGCTACACTATACGCAGACGCCAAAAAGTTGGTCCACGATCAGCCTCTGACCATTTTCTCACCTCATCGCTTAAGAGATCTCTTAGCCTCCAGATTTCTCTCAGATCTCAGTGACTCTAGGCTCCAGCAATTTCATTTGGTGTTCCTAGACAACCCACAAGTTTCTGTAAGTCGTTCTCCCCAACTGAATCCTCTTTCGTCATTACCTTCTCTTCCCCTTACAGAAACAACTCACTCATGTTTTGAGACCCTTGAGTCTCTCATGCAGCCGCCTCATAATTTGTTTGCCAGGCCTTTACAAGACCCAGATTTGACACTGTTCGTGGACGGAAGCTCAAAACGAGACTCCGATGGAATTCAGAGAGCGGCCTATGCTGTGGTAACCACCCAAGGGGTCTTAGAGGCCCAGCCCCTACCTCCAGGGACGACCTCCCAGAAGGCAGAACTAACAGCCTTAACTAGAGCCTTGCACCTGGCAGAGGGAAAACGGGTTAACATTTATACTGACTCCAAATATGCTTTCTTAATTGCCCATTCCCACACAACAGTTTGGAAAGAGCCAGGTTTCTTAACCACTAAGGGATCTCCCATTTGCAATGCCTCTCATATTACCCAATTATTGGATGCCTTGTCCTTGCCCAGGGAAGTAGCTATCATACACTGTAAAGGACACCAGAACGCTCATGACTCAGTTGCCTTGGGTAACAATATGGCTGACCAAGTGGCCCGACAGACTGCCTTACAGCAAGCCCCCGGATCAGTGCTGGCCCTGAGGTCGACATTTATACCCAAATATACTGATGAGGAAGCCCAGATGATATTGACGCAGGAGGGGGCCCAAAAACACTCCTCGGGGTGGATACTACACTATGGCAAGCCGGTACTTCCGGAACACCAGGCAAAAGATATCATATCCCAAATTCATAACACTCTGCACATTGGACCAAAGGCCCTCCTCTCTTTCCTCAGTCCTATTTTTGCCCCCTGGCATCTCAGGCGTGCCATATATGATATTCATCGTTCTTGCCTAACATGTGCTTCCACCTCTCCTCAGGGAGGACTTAGACCCCCACAGACCACACATCAACTTAGGGGGCACTTGCCTGGACAGGACTGGCAGATGGACTTTACCCACATGCCCAGACATTGGAGCCATCGATATCTCCTGGTCTTGGTGGACACGTTCTCGGGCTGGGTCGAGGCCTTCCCCACCGCCAAAGAAACTGCGGCGGTGGTGGCGGAGGCCTTGACGACCCATCTCATTCCTCGATTTGGGTTACCCAACTCTCTGCAATCTGATAATGGGCCTGCTTTTATCTCACAGATCTCCCAGCAGGTAGCTGTGGCCTTGGGAATCACCTGGCATCTCCACATCCCTCATCGGCCCCAATCATCGGGCAAAGTAGAGCGGGTAAACGGGATCATCAAGACACATTTGACCAAGCTTGCCTCAGAGTTGCGAACATCCTGGGTTGACCTCCTCCCCCTGGCGCTTACCCGCATCTGCACTACTCCACACTCCAAGACAGGTTTGACTCCTTTTGAACTGCTCTACGGCAGACCCTACCTTCTAACCTTCCTCCCAGAGGGAGAGGCTCCCCCGCTCGCGGGGTACCTCCCTCTCTTTTCCCTCCTACGGTCTTTGTTGAGAGAACATGCTGACCGGGTCCTGCCGCAACCAACGGATGACGAAGGGCCAACCCGACCTCTGGCCCCGGGAGATCAGGTGCTACTGAAAGTCCTCCATCCTCGTCCGCTGCAGCCCCGCTGGACAGGACCTCATACGGTGATTCTCACCACTCCCACGGCAGCCAGACTCCTGGGACACGAGCCCTGGTGCCACCTGACTCGACTCAAGCTTGCACCTCCAGGTTTCCCTAACCCTGATTTTAAGGAAAAAAACCCCTACCGTTCTGTCCTTACTGGGCCAACCAAACTATTACCCGAACCCCTCTTCCACCGATCCCTGAATAGCCAGAACGTCACCCTCGGAGCAGACGAGCCCATATCTGATGTCCACCTGGGACCACTCGTTGTGGTTGCTGACCGCCACGGTCCTGGCCATACTGTTTGCTGTTGGCCTGGCGGTCACAGCTCCTCAGGACTGGTCAGCAGCTCTCCGACTGTCTCTGGCCCTTGCTTACCTAACTGTCTGCTCCCTGCTTCTAGGGTGCTACTACTCCCTCGGGGCATTTTAATGTGTTTAATCCTAACTGGGTCCCAAAATGAAATTCTGGGTATTCTATGTAATATTGGGTCTGAGCCCGGATCTATCTCAGGCTCAGGCCAATGTCTTTATTTCTTGGGCTCACTATTATGCCAATTACTATAACACCTCTGCATTTTGGGTATGCACTGCCATGCCTCTGTTGGTCCAGAGCGGACTGCCCTGGTGGGCAATGCCAATAGGGGACGATGCTATACAGTCGCTCTGTGATTTCCTGCAACAGCAAAAACAGCTTTACTCAAGTCTCACTTACAAATATTCTAGTTTTTCCTGGTGCAACAATGCAGTCACCCACTCAATTGCCATTGTTTTTAATATTACTGTCAGTCATCAAGTTATAGTTTCTGCATTTACAGGATATCTTAATAACACCCATGGAAAAGAAGAACTTCAAAAATCATCTCGCTTTCTCGGAGACTACTATCAGGTCTGGGATGAATATTTCTGGATGACGCCAGAAACAGGGCAACTCATTAGACCTGCCAAGTTATGCTGGGAACAGAAAGAACACCAACCCCAATTTGGGCAGACCCCTCTATCAAAAGGGTTATTAAAACACATGGGGGTATTGCCTCAAACCTTATGTAAAACAGTCCTAGACGTGACCTTTGCCACAGAAAAAGATAATGTTTGGCCAGGGTCTGACTGGTCAAATAACCCAGGCATCCGTTGGGTGGCACCCAATGGCACCAGATGGATATGCGGCACCAATGTATGGCCATGGCTCCCTGTGGGACGGGTGGGCAGGTGCACCCTAGGATTTGTCTTTGCCCCAGGTCGCATTCATACTGGAAAGATGTCTACACCAGCAAACCTGCCCCTTATCAAAGTCAGGTGGGCCAGGTCACTTTTCCACTGGTATGATTATCTGGCAGCTGTATTTGTACCCTCTATCGGAAATCTAGATATTATGGCCCGTGTTGATTCCCTTGCCAATTTTACTAAACAATCTTTACTGGAAACTACCAAAGCCCTTGAGGCCCTGAATGAAGAACAAAAACAAATGCGCAAGGCTGTAATACAAAATAGAATGGCCTTGGACATCCTCACGGCCGCCCAGGGCGGGACCTGTGCCATCATAAAAACAGAATGTTGCGTATACATCCCAGACCTCTCTCAAAATGTTACAGATGCTCTTACCGAGGTACGGGACAATGTCTCCAAACTAGGTGATGAGTCTCCTTCTCTATGGGACCAAATCACATCTTGGTTTCAATTTGGATGGTGGAAAACTATTTTCATTATTATCATTACGCTATTAACTCTTCTCCTCTTTGGGCCCTGTATCTTCCACTGCCTATCAACTATGGCCCTAGACATCTGCCGGCTGCAGCGACGACCCAACGCAGTCCAACTAATGGTGCTACGGCAGCAATATCAGAGGCCGGAACTATGTACCCCAGAATCTGTCTAACGGCCAGTCGGGCCATGCCCCCAGTCATCCCGGCCATCCCTTGCCCCACAACGCCCCCGTTCAGCAGGAAGTACCCAGAGAGATTCGGCGCCCCTTGTCTTATATCAAAAAGGCCGGGATGAAAGGGTGAGCAGCCCGGAGCCTGGCCAAAAAAGGACATCCGGTCAGCACCAGAGGTTGGCTAATGCCCAAATCGGAACCAGGAAGCAGACTGGCCCACTGGGGCTGGCCTCGGAGCCCTGATCCAATCAGGAGACACCAGGAAGGACCAGGGACACCAATCAGTGCTATAACCTGCACTTGTGGAAAAAACTTGGCCTACTCGCCAGCCCCCGCTATAAAATCGCCCCGCGCGCCTTCCTGCCTTGCAGACTCCCTTTGTTCCCTCGCTTGCTTGCCTCCGGGAGTTCTGCCCAGGAGCGACTGCCCAATAAAGGCCTTATACCAACGGTCCCTAGAGGTGGCTTTTCCTTCCTGCGGCGTTTTCTTACACGTATCATTCAAGATTCTTAGAGGCGATCCAGGGATGAGCTGCAGTGAGGCCTCTGTCGAGAGGCCCTCCTTGTCTGCTCCCTCCGTGATCGCAGTGGTGCTCCCCCAGCTCCCTCACTGAGACCCTCCCTGCATCTCTCCCGTCCACTTCTGCTTCCTTCCGGCCGTCACGTCCAGCGTTCCCGCCAGAGGGACCCCTTTCCTCTCTCTCAGGAAACCTGCTGGGCTTCCCAGCGGCGCAGAGGTAAAGAATCTGCCTGCAGTGCAGGAGATGCCAGATACGAGGGCCCGACCCCCGGGCTGGGAAGATCCCCTAAGAGAAGGCAATGGCAACCCACTCCAGTATTCTTGCCTGGGTTATCCCACGGACAGAGGAGCCTGGCGGGCTACAGTCCATGGGGTCACAAAGAATCAGACATGACTGAGTGACTAAGCACAGGATGTGTACATTTCTTATCACTGCAATTTAATGACCCACAAAGAATCCTCACCTAGAATTTATGGTGAAAAAGTCCTCACATTGGTGCATTTGGTAAGTATTTGGTGTGGTGTCTGGCATAAAGCTAATTCCTGTTAGTAAGTGGTAATATATTATTATTGACACATTGGTTATGAAGAAAATTTTCTTTAATTGAGGTAATAAGAAATAGGGCATCATTGTCTAGCTGATGCAGAGTTAAACACTGAACAGATGGGTCTGTCCAGCTTAGAAACTAATGCAAACTTCTTAATAAGGAGGCTGCTCGACTTAAACACGAATGTCTCCAAATTGCTCTCCTATATTAACAGGCGAGCTGTCATCCCACGTGCAGAAACAGACTTATCTTTGTACAGTACTGGATGGAACACTTTATAAGAAGTAAAAGCTTGACTTTCTATTCTTTTCTCTCTCAACTTCTTTATCTGCTTCACTTAAGTAAAATGAGATACTTTCAAATTGCCCACAAGTATGAATATAGACAGTAAGACACTGAAATATATACAAATTAAGTCAAGCACAATTCTAACTTCTTTGAATTCAAATATGTGAATTACCTTTGGAATTAAAAAAAAAAAACACAAAAGATATCCCTTAACACTTATGTAAAAAGGATTCTTTTGATATGTATTTCATATTATCCTAGAATGAAAAAGAAAAGAAATACACACAATTGTGTGAAGAAAACTAACTAGAAATCTCTCAGCAATGACACATGTCTTTAAAGATTTCAGGTTTAAGGAGGTATGCACCAAAACAATGATTTGGGAGTTCAGCAGGCTAATCAATGCTAGAAGAATTTACACAGTTTAAACTCATTATGTGGAGCAGAGATTCCAGACCCCCCAGTGACCAGCTCCTGATTAGGATACAATGGCTCCTAGTTAACCTATAAAACCAGCTACTATGCAATTGTAAGGAAACACAATAGCTGGTTTCAGATTTTCAGGATACATGCTGGGTACTCCGGTTCCAAACCAGGTCGGTGAACAAAGATGCTCAATTTGGAGAGAGGAATTTTTGCATCACAACTCTCGGTGGCACTTTTAACTTCATAAGAAATGCTGGTTTGCTACCTAGGAAGCCCGCTGCCAGTTACACACTGAAAAACTGAAGATAGTGTTTGAACCAGCAAACTGAAATGAGGCACTTTGTAAATCTGATCTCTGGTACCTCAGATAGTCTCATTCAGATATAGAAAATAAGAAGAGGTCTATCTAGCAAGTCATGGAAGATCAGTCAACAAAACATCTGCCTGCAATGCAGGAGAATGGGGCTCAGTCCCTGGGTCGGGAAGATCCCTGGAGAAGGAAATGGCACCCCACTCCAGCAGTCTTGGCTGGAAAATCCCATGGAGGGAGGAGCCGGGCAGGCTACAGTCCATGGGGTTGCGTGGGTCTGATACAACTTAGCAATTAAACCACCACCATAGAGGAGGGACCGTGGTACTGGGGTCATGGCAGCTTCTACGTGACCCAGTGCACACATTTGCTCGGACTCATATTTTTAATGAGATAAATCTTTTAAACTCAAGCAAGACGAACATCATTCATCACAGCATTGATACTTCTAGCAAATACTCAGTAACAGGGCTTCCCTCATAGCTCAGTTGGTAAAGAATCTGCTTGCAATTCAGGAGACTCCGGTCAGGAAGATCCCCTGGAGAAGGGAGAGGCTGCCCCCTCCAGTGTTCTTGCACTTCTCCTGTGGCTCAGCTGGTAAAGAAACCACCTTCAATGCAGAGACCTGGGTTCGATCCCTGGGTTGGGAAGATCTCCTGGAGAAGGGAAAGGCTACCCACCCCAGTGTTCTGGCCTAGAGAATTCCATGGATGGTATAGTCCATGGGGTCACGAAGAGTCGCACATGACTGAGAGACTTTTGTTTTCACTTTCAATAACTTCTAGGTGAGGAAAAAAGTCTCACAGTTAGGAGATATGAGGCCAAGCTTCTAAAGTCAGGGTTTTCCTCCTGCACTGTTGCAGGGGGTGTAAACTGGTACAGCCATTGTGGAGAATGTATGGAGGGTCCTTAGAAATCTAACAATAGAGTCACCGTTTAATCCAGTAATCCCCTCCTAGGCACACATCCAGAGAGAACCATGATGCTAAAAGATGCATGCACCCCAGTGCCCACGGAGCACTGTTCACAATAGCCAAGACACGGAGGTACCACAAACGTCCAGCAGCAGACAGACGAAGAATGGACGCGGTGTGGTGCCTGCATTCAGTGGACTGTCACTCAGCCATTAAAGTGAACGGGACAGATTCTCCTGGAGACTGCAATACCGAGTGGAGTAAGTCAGACAAAGACGAGCATCATATGACATAGTTTATACGTGGAATCTAAAAAACGGCACAAATGAACTCATTTACAAAACAGAAGTAGAGTCCCAGGAAGCAAACTTATGGTAACCAGAAGATTGAGGTGGGAGACATAAACTGGAAGGTTGGGATTGACATATACACACTGCTGCTGCTGCTGCTGCTAAGTCGCTTCAGTCGTGTCCGACTCCTTGCGACCCCATAGATGGCAGCCCACCAGACTTCCCCGCCCCTGGGATTCTCCAGGCAAGAACACTGGAGTCGGTTGCCATTTCCTTCTCCAATGCATGAAAGCGAAAAGTGAAAGTGAAGTTGCTCAGTCGTGTCCGACTTGTAGCAACCCCATGGACTGCAGCCCACCAGGCTCCTCCGTCCATGGGACTTTCCAGGCGAGAGTACTGGAGTGGGGTGCTGTCGCCTTCTCCACATATACAGACTACTATATACAAAATAGATAACTAATAGAACCTGCTGACTAACATAGGGAGTCTACTCAGCACTCTGCAGTGACCTATATGGGAAAAGAATCTAGAAACAGTGAACACATGTCTATGCATAACTGATTCACTTTGCTTTGTAGCAGAAACTAACACACATTGCAAACCAAATCACTCTAATAAAAATGTTTTAAAAGTTAGGGTTTTGTTTTACAAAGGTGACGTGTGAAGCAAAATAAGGAAGGCACACTGACTAATTGCGTACAGACTGAAAGCAGCTTCCTGTGAGAGCTCACAAGGGACTTCAAGTCACTGAGGTTTAAAGGAAATGCGTCTTGTTTCGCAGTTTTGATTCCCCAGCAGTGCTCCAGGAGTTCCAAGGTCAAAACCTGTCATTGATGAAATATAACCTGATCATACTTTAAAGACATGCCATTGCCTTTTCTTTATCTCTTTTCTAATAACGTTCTCACCCAAAGCATGCTTCCTTTAGTGAAAGTCACTCAGCCGTGTCCGGCTCTTTGTGACACCATGGACTATACAGTCCCCGGAACTCTCCAGGCCAGAATACTGGAGTAGGTAACTGTTCCTTTCTCCAGGGGTCTCCCCACCCAGGGACTGAGCCCAGGTCTCCTGCACTGCAGGCGGATTCTCTACCAGCTCAGCCACCAGGGAAGCCGTGTATGTTTTTAGCATAATCACGTGGCAACCTAGGCACAAAATGGCCATTCCATTTGGGGGAAGCCACAGAGATATCCACTGAGGAAACCTCTTCATAAAAGCGTGAACAGTGAGCAGGGCAGATCCATTCAGAATGGGCAGAACTTTCAGTGAGTCTTTCTGAATTTACAGAACCGTCTAACTCCATTGCTTACAGATCCATACAAACCATTCCTTTAGTTATGGAGAGGAAATGCATAGACTGCTGTTCAGAACATTTTTTCCAGGTTATAAGGCAATTATTTTGATGATTGCATAATATGCCAAAGTGAGCCAATGGGAAAGATGAAGCTATTTACACAAATCTGTGCAAACCAGTCCTGGCCTTCCTCTTTCCCATCTGCTGTGTCAAACTGTGCTTGTCAGGTTGCTTTTCTGGGGGTTGAAAGAAATGAGAAATGCTGGGTAATTGAAGGAACAATTCTGGCCTTAGTTGGAAGGGCACACCAATTTAGGGAAGAAAGACACTTCCAAAACAATTCATCTGGAGCCTCACAGAGGAAGCCACTCAGCCGTCAGGAGGTGCCACTTCTCCACAGCACTGGCTGTAAATAATTGCTGTTGAGACTTCTCTTACTCCTCTCTTTCTGTTAATTCACTCAAAATTCCTAAAGGACTATTTGCTTTCACTTGGGGAGGTTCCATTAAAGTGACTCTGTGGTAAATTATTTAGAAAAACTGAGAAAATGCTTCAAGGTATGTCACCTACAAACTGGCACTTGCCATCTACCGCTGCAAGGCTTCCCCGACGGCTCAGGGAGTAGAGTCTGCCTGCCGTGCAGGAGACACGAGTCCAGTGCCTGGGTCAGGAGGATGCCCTAGAGGAGGAAATGGCAACTCACGTCAGTATTCTTGCCTGGAGAATCCCAAGGACAGAAGAGCCTGGTGGGCTACGGTTCACAGGGTCACAAAGAGTCAGACACGGCTGAATGGCTAAGCACACACATACACATGCACGGCTACAGGAATTACATCACGTACTGCTACAGCCGCTGACCTTCAACAGCCTCTGAAAGGTGTTCAGGATGGAGACTAGGAATGAGGTACTCCGTGCTTTGGAAGAACTGGCAGAACAGACTGTAGATGCTTAGGTAATTTCAGGAGATTTCGTGAGCTTAATTCTCGCATCTCCTTGCATCTAGAAAAGCACTGGAATCCTTCATGGTGATGACTATTCCTTATGACTAGTAAAAGCCTCACGAGACCAGCAGAACCTTCTGGAAAAATACGTGCTTGACTGCACGTCCTCCCCCTTCACCAAATCACATGCACCCTGACCTTCCCGACCTGCCTCTTTGGAGCAGTTTCTCAGGGCTATCTGAGATACTGCCTACTACGCTATAGTCCTCATTTTCCCCCAAACGACAGTGAACTCACAGCTCTCACACTGTGCATGCTTTTTCAGTCAACCGTTACGAATACCTTCCAGTTTATCAATGGGTTTGGTAGATTCATATTCTTACAGGCCAGGCTTCCTTAGAATGTTGGACACTCACATACCAGAAAGCTGCCTTCCCTTTCCACTCCTCATATCTTCCTCAAATGCTAAGCAATGTCATGGGTGCCAATTCGGTCTTTTCTAAGAACGGATTCTGATTTAAAGGCACAGTGAAAGCACTGCAGTGGATAAAGCAAACAGAGAACCGAAGCAAAAGTGGAGGCTGGCTGCAGCCCTCTCAGTGTTAAGCTCTCTTAAACTGGAGTTTAAAATGACAGAGAGATAGCGGTAGAAGGTCCTGAGGCTCAGATGCGTGGGGCGCTCACCAGCTGTGTCCTCTCAGGCGCACAGCTTGACGAGGGTCCTAGACTGCTGGCACTTGCACCCACTCGTCTGACTGGCTGTGCCAGGGGCAGGGGAGCAGAGATCTAGGCTGTGTCTAGATCTGGCCCTGGAGTGGTGCAGAGAAAGCCTCTACATTCTCTTGGTCTCAACAGATCAGTGGGTGAGGTGCCAAGCCTCCAGTGGAGGACTGTGAGCTCCAGAGGATGGTGAGGCCTCACGGACGGTGCAGGAAGAGGAAGCCTGGCTCCCCGAGTCAGCCTGTGTGAAGCCACCATCCGCCCACCACCTGTACCTTGTGATATGAATGAAATAGGCCTCATACATCTTACGTTATGGACTGTATCAGACCACGGAGATGTGGAGCTTTTTGTTACAGCCTTTAGCCTGACTGAACTGATGCAATTTCCTGAGATTATCCAGGTGAAGAGCCGGAGGTGTGCTGGAGGAAAGTGACTCACCCCTAGGTGCGTGACTCGTACAGGGTCCTGACTCTGATCTACCATCCACTGCTCTTTTTCACAGGAGCCTGTTTGGCATTCTGGGTATTTTCCCATATATGAGGCTAATGTTTTCTACCATAAAGAAAAAAAATGGGTGATGAATAACCTTAATGGAAAAATGTAAACTGTATAACCTAGAATATAAATATGCTTCGTTAGCACCAGTCAGATTTGTGACTATTTCTGAAAGCTGGCAGAGTGCAGGGACACAGATCGGCCACCATGTGCTCTGCTTAATCTTCAGGGTGGAAAGTATAAGTGGGATTACCACATCACTAAAAGCTTAGCGTCTTGCAGATGTTCATCTCGGAATTTTCCTTAATCATTTTCCTCAATGACATGAAAACCAAATCCTTTAAGTCCCAATTCATTTGACAGAAATGCCTCTCCTTAGGCCCCTCCGCCCTCCTCTAGCTGTCATTATTGGGGCCTGCTGGCTGTTCAATTCATAATTTCAAGATCTTTCCATTTTCCCCCCTAACCTGGCATCTTGCTTGCTTCATATTTCTGACTCTTTGGCTACGGTTAACTAGTCAAAGCTGCTGCTCTTCTGGTGTTGCAGATTTCTGGGTTTGAAGAGGCAGCCCGTGGAAGCCTCGGATCTAGTGAAACGGGAGTCCGCCAGCACTTCCTGCTGAGCGCGTGCAGTGGAAGCAGGCTGTGTCTGCCATATGCCTTCCTCTCTGCTGTCTTCATCCTTTTAGGGGACTTCAGGGGGAAAGCACTGTAAAGATGTTTCCCTTGGGATTCTGTAATTTGTTTTTAATCTTAATTTAATTTCCACTAACTCAGCTCATTTACAGCAGCTTTAACCAGACCACCCACTGACTCCAAGGCCCGACAGTTGACTCTAGGTTTGGGATGAGAGGAATGCATTCATGGGGTTAGTGTGAAGATGTGCCACACCCACTCAAGGATGAGCTTTGAAACATGAACAGACCAGCTGGCCCAAACTGAAATGTTTACCATAATAAAACATCCAGGGTTATTCCAACGAGACCAACTTCTTGAACCAAACAAAACCTGAGTAAAATTATGTTTTTAAGAAGGCGTAACGTATCCACAGGAAAAGTATTCGCAGACTGATGGAGAAATGTGAACAAATTTCAGGGGATTTATGTAAACATATAACTGACCCACTGCTGTACAGCAGAAATGAACACAATGTTGTAAAGGAATTTACTTCAACAGAAATGAATGAAAATAATCATAAAACAAGTTCAAATATTCAAGATGTTGTTTCTTTAACCTCCACTCAGCCCCTCTGCCAAACTGCATGGATGGGTGCAAGTCTGTGTGTACACGCGGGAAACACTGAGAATGTGCTATCTGTTGACAAATGTGATGTGTTTACATACCAAAGAGGTTTCTTATTTCAGCTAATAAGGCTTCTGACTTACAAGGATGAAACTGAGTCTGGAAAGAAACTGGAGTGCTATTTTGACATTTGAATTGATGATGGAATAAGGATTTTACGAGTTTACTCTCAAACATGCAGCAAGTGAAGAAGAAAGAACAACGGCGTGCGGAGCAGACTGAAAGGCACATACTGGAAAGGGGAGAAGTTCTCCCAGAGCTGGGCTGTGACCACAGGGCTGTTTAATAAATGGGTGGATTTGTGTGCAATGCAAAGCACAGACATTGGGAGCAGCCCAAGTCAAACGGCCAGACGGCAGCAGTGATGTTGTCTTTCTCGTGCTCTTGCTAATGATATGTCTTCCCTGAAATATCAAGGTACACTGAGTTTTTGATGAGACATGACAAATAATAGCATCAGGGTTAAGAAGATTAAAGTGAAAGGTATTCTGGAACTTGAGGATAGGTTCTGCTGTAACACACTGGAACTTCAGGATAGCTCAGAATGCCTAAAGTAGAATGGCTCCTTTTAGGAGAAGTATGTTCTGATTTGTGGCAGAGTGCTTTAGTGGACAAATGTCCTAGTCTGGGATTCTGAATACCAGAGTCTAACTCGATTGTACCCTGCTTGCTCCTTTCATTGATTTTGTACTCTCACGCAGTGTGCTACCTGGACACCCAGCTCCTTCACCTGCAAAGTGAAGTGAAGCAAAGCTGCTCAGTCGTGTCCGACTCCTTGCGACCTCATGGACTGTAGCCTACTAGGCGCCCCTGTTCACGGGATTTTCCGGGCAACAGTACTGGAGTGGATTGCCATTTCCTTCTCCAGCGGATCTTCCCGACCCAGGGATCGAACCTGGGTCTCCTGCATTGTAGACAGATGCTTTACCATCTGAGCCACCAGGGAAGTCCTCCTTCATCTGCAAAGCAGAAGCCAAATCCAGACTCTCAGGGGTGATGCAAAGATGGCAAACTAAATGAGATATTGTGAACAAATTGCCCTGCTCAAAAATACATATTTAATAAACATTAGTATCCTCTTCTTGTCAGTAGCGTGCATGTGTGCTAAGCTGCATCAGTCATGTCTGACTCTTTGCAACCCCATGGACTGTAGCCCTCCAGGCCCCTCGGTCCATGGGATTCTGCAGGCAAGAGTACTGGAGTGGGGTGCCATGGCCTCCTCCAGGGGATCTTCCTGACCCAGGGACCGAGCTCCTGTCTCTTACCCCTCCGCATTGGCAGGCCTGGTCTTTACCACTAGCGACACCGGGAAGCCCTGATGTCAGCAGGTGTGCTGCTAAATAAATTCCAGTTGACAAGAGAAATTAAAACTGGATCAGATACAGTTTGAGCATTGGATGGAATCTCTTGAAGCATATTTGAAATACATGCTTTCATGTGGTTGATGGGAGATTTACCCAAGAGTGAACTTATTTGTGCAAAGAGCATATTCTAACACACTTTTGTCTATAAGAGAGGAATTTTAGTTCTGTGAGTAAATTTTCTGACCCCTTCCTCTTTAAGCCACGTGTAAAGAAAAGCTGAGTTTCATCAGCCGGTACACTAGGTGTTTTTCAGTTCTAACATTCTGTTATTTTGTGGATATGGAAACGTGTCTATATTCTAAGGAATGAATCAAATTCCAATAAGTATTTATCAAGCACGCACTTCGTGCCAGCGATCTCACGAGGAAAAGGATTCAGAGATGAATGAAATGAAGTTCTTGCTCTCGAGGAAGTTATGTGTGTACAGCTGAGCTCTCTACTTACAACTTTGTTGAATTCTTATGATTCATTTTTCAAAACCCCTCATTAAAGTATAACCTACAGAAAAAAGTGCACAAATCAAAAGCATTACTGCTTGATGAATTATCAGAAAGTTCTGTGATTCAGTTTTTACTTATATTTTTGGCATGCGAAGCTCATTTCCCATGGAAACCTCTTTCCTGTCAATGCTCCATTAGCCTACAGTATAGCCGGCGTTCAAAGCTCAGAGAACTGAGGACAGGGCAGGCATTTCTAACTTTGCTTTGCTGGATAAACTGACAGTAAGTTTCAATCGGATTTTGGAGTCAGGTGGTTTGGGACTGAAAATGTAGTTCTTGAATTCCCTTGTGTACTTGCTGAGGAGCCCATGGGATTCTCCAGGCCAGAATACTGGAGTGAGTAGTCTTTCCCTTCTCCTTGGATCTTCCCAACCCAGGGATTGAACCCACGTCTCCTGCATTGAAGGTAGATTCTTTACCAGCTGAGCTGCAAGAGAAGCCCAAGAAAACTGGACTGGGTAGCTTATCCCTTCTCCAGAAGATCTTCCTGATCCAGGAATTGAACTGGGGTCTCCTGCTCTGCAAGCGGATTCTTTACCATCTGAGCTATGATCTTATCCTTAACTAGTCTTCGTGTCTAGTATACGAACTTAACAACCTATCTCCATGATTGCTGTGGGGATGAAAATGCTAATGTCCATAAAGTGCTTTGCATACGATTTGGTTCATCAGAGCCATGATACCATCCATCAGCAGGATCAGCATAATCTTCAGTTCACAGAGCCTTTGTCAGGAGGGCAGGCCTCTGTTGTCCCCAGTCCAGAGATCGGGAATATGCAGGCTGAAGGATGCAAGCTCTGGACTCGAGACTTAGACAGGTGCTGAGAGTGCAGTGTGGAATGAAGGCCTGAGTCCCCCTCGTGGGACAGGGCTGAGGACTCCTAGTGGAGGGAGCCTTGACAGTTTTCTTTCTCAAAGGACTGCGTGCAAGTTGAATTCTGTGGGTGTCGGTGTGCGTGTGTGTACACTTGCACATCTGATTCCTTTTATTTCAGGCTGAACATCTGCTGTTCCCTGTGGGGTGGAAGTAACCAGGGAGGTAGAGAGTGAAAGACCTGGTTTTTCTTGGTCTTATTTATGGGATGGCAGGTGGCCTTTTCATCCTCTGACTTCCCCAACTCAGCTAACCCCCATCTCCCCACAAGGAGCTTAAAAATCTAACTGCTCACTGTTTAACTTGCAAACACAAGCTGAAATCCCCAGATGCCACTGAAACGTGGCTGAGCTCTTTCCAGGGTGTGCCTCATGCTATCTGATTGACAGAAGGCTACACAGGAGAGAGAGGGGATGAAGCAGGAGCCCACCCAGAGGGGCTCAAAGCTTCTCCTGCGTTCTTCGTTATGAGCTTTTCTCTTTAATATATATTTAAATGGAATCCGGTTTCTAAGGAAATGTTGCTGATATGACTGTACAACCCACAGTGACATAATGGCCCACAGTTGGCTTCATTTGTCTAACTGCCTCTGACCCCCCCTCCCCTTTTCTGGATCTCTTCTCTTATTTCAGCTCTTCAGCCCACGGGGTTGTCATGGAAACCACTGTGGTTCTACCACAGTGCAATCTCTCTGTATCCTTGACCACCCCCTCCCCTTACCACACACACGCACACACACACGCACACACATGCACACACGCATGCGCGCACGCATGCACACACGCACTCACACATGCACACACGCATGCGCACACACATGCACACACGCATGCACACACATGCACACACGCACACACATGCACACACACGCATGTGCGCACACACACATGCATGCACACATGCAAGCACACCTGCACACACACATGCACACACAAGCACACACATATGCACGCACACGCACACACGCACTCACACACGCATACACACACACACGCAAGCACACACACATATGCACATGTGCATGCACACACATATGCACACACACACGCATGCGTGCACACACATGCACACATGCGTGCACGCACACATGCATGCATGCGTGCACGCACACACGCACACACATGCACACACAAGCACACACACCTGTACACACGCACGCACACATATGTACACACGCACACGCACACACGCTGATGAAACTTTTGACGTACGCTGAGTCACTCCATCGTTCCTCAGGAATCTAAAATCAACTAAGAGTCTAGCTTAATCTATT
>SJYG01000641.1:528466-551458 GCA_006410535.1 Litocranius walleri | reverse complement strand
GTCAACACTTACTGCCATTTGGAGGAGGAAGGAAAGATGGCAAATCCCCTGAAGGAAAGAAGGATGGAGAGAAAGAGAAAAGGAAGAAATGCAGAGGAAATAGAATGAGAAATGGTGTTTGAGGGCCTGGTTACAAGAATCCTGGCATCTGGGTGTGTGTGTTATAGTGAAAGTGAAGGCGCTCAGTCATGTTCGACTCTTTGTGACCCCGTAACAGAGGAGCCTACCAGGCAAGATTTTCCAGGCAAGAATACTGGAGAGGGCTGCCATTTCCTTCTCCAGAAATTTCCCCTTTTACATTTCCCCTTTTACAGAGGAGACAGAGCGACAGGTAAGTCTGGTGTATTTTATTCGATTCTGTCAGAAAGCTATGATCCTTACAATAAATCTGACTTTAGTGCTTTACTTGAGTTGGAATTTTGGGATTTTTATTTTTTTAGTCAAAATCAATGGAAGTTCATTTCTCACAGTTGTGGAGGCTGGGCTGGGAGACTCTGTATCTGGCAGTGCCCACTTCCTGATTCACACATGGGTGTCCCTCGCCAGGCCCTCACGTGCCAGAGCAGTGGGACAGTTCTCAGGGTCTGTTTCATAAGGGCATGAATCCCACTCAGAAGGACTCCATCCTCATGATCCAATCTCCCCTGGCTGCTGTCTGCTAACGCCATCACAGTGAGGGTTGGGCTTCAGCGCATGAATCTGGGGGACGCCACCCGCAGCCCCTAGCACTTGACTTCTGCTGCCTTGTGGGTTTGTTTGCTTTCTATAGCTCACGCTGTTTTTGACACTGGTTTCACTTTTCAGAAACTCAGATCACTTTATTATTTTTTTTGCCACTGATTTACAAACTTTATTGAAATGAAAAATCAAATTGCTGCTCATTTAGTGCCTTATTTAAACAAGTTAACTAAACCAATAGCAATTTAGTTTGCTTTTAAAACTGCATTTCTAATTATTGCATTTGCAGTGGGTTTTAAAGAAATAATTAACATACACCAAAATGCACACATCTTAAGTGAACAGCTTACTGGTGGCCAGAGCTAGGCAATTGTTTCCTGAACCTGCAGTGTGGGAAGCACCACAAAAACTCTTCACTGATATAAATTATGGCGAAAGGCCTGTGTGTGGGGAACGGGACCCATCTAGTGAATTAGTTCCCTAGGATCCAGCAGTTTCACTCCTAGATATTAACCCAAGAAAAAAGGAAAGGATGTGTCCACAAAGGGTCAGAGATAAGAATGTTTAAAGCAGCCTTATTCATAACAATCCCGAACTGGGACCTATTCCAAATCCATCAACAAGAGAATAGATGTTCAAATCATATACTGATATAATGGAATATTTAGCAACGAAAAAGAACTGGGATACCCAACAACATGGAGGTATCTCAGAAACATTAGGTTAAGCGACAGAAGCCACATGCAAAAGGGTGCATACTGAACGATTTCATCTTCATGGCACCAGAATACCGGCAAAACTAATCTATGTTGGTGGAAATCAGATAGCAGTGGTGGGGAGGCTGATGGAAATTTCCAGGGGAATGGATGTATTCTGTTTCTTGGTTCCAGGGCCAAGTTACATGGCTGTTTATGACTGAGTTGGATTTCTATTGCTTACGGTAGATGTCTTCATTCTAAATCGCCCCCTAATTTACCAAGTTTCTCAGGACAGCCCATTTGCCAACGCTCCACACTAACTCTGTCCTACAATTAAAAAAAATAAAAAATAACCAGTCTTTAGTTTAACAAGGTGTGAAGTTAACTTTCTCAAATCAACATGAGTACTTGAAGAACTATGGATGGAGGTTCATGACATTGTACAAGAGGCAGGATCAAGACTATCCCCAAGAAAAAGAAATGGAAAAAGGCAAAATGGTTGTCTGAGGAGGCATTATAATTAGCTGTGAAAAACAGAGAAGCTAAAGGCAAAGGAGAAAAGGAAACATATCCCCATTTTAATTCAGAGTTCCAAAGAATAGCAAGGAGAGATAAGAAAGCCTTCCCCAGTGGTCAGCGCAAAGAAATAGAGAGAAATAATAGAATGGGAAATACTAGAGATCTCTTCAAGAAAATTAGAGATACCAAGGGAACATTTCATGCAAAGATGGGCACAATAAAGGACAGTAATGGTATGGGCCTAACAGGAGCAGAAGATATTAAGAAGAGGTGGCAAGAATACACAAAAGAACTGTACAAAAAAGATCTTCATGACCCAGACAACCACGGTGGTGTGATCACTAATCTAGAGCCAGACATCCTGGAATGTGAAGTCAAGTGGGCCTTAGGAAGCATCACTACAAACAAAGTTAGTGGAGGTGATGGAATTTCAGTTGAGCTATTTCAAATTCTAAAAGATGATGCTGTGAAAGTGTTACACTCAATATGTCAGCAAATTTGGAAACTCAGCAGTGGCCACAGGACTGGAAAAAGTCAGTTTTCATTCCAGTTCCAAAGAAAGGCAATGCCAAAGAATGCTCAAAGTACCACACAATTGCACACATCGCACACTCTAGCAACATAATGCTCAAAATTCTCCAAGCCAGACTTCAATAGTACTTGAACTGTGAACTTCCAGATGTTCAGGTTGGTTTTAGAAAAGGCAGAGGAACCAGAGATCAAATTGCCAACATCTGCTGGATCATCAAAAAAGTGAAAGAGTTCCAGGAAAACATCTACTTCTTCTTTACTGACTATGCCAAAGCCTTTGACTGTGTAGATCACAACACTGTGGAAAATTCTTCAAGAGATAAGAATACCAGACCACCTGACCTGCCTCCTGAGAAACCTGCAAGCAGGTCAAGAGGCAACAGTTAGAACTGAACATGGAACAACAGACTGGTTCCAATTTGAGAAAGGAATACTTCAAGGCTATATATTGTCACCCTGCTTATTTAACTTCTATGCAGAGTACACCATGAGAAACACTGGGCTGGATGAAGCACAAGCTGGAATCAAGATTGCCCGGAGAAATATCAATAACCTCAGATATGCAGATGACACTACCCTTATGGCAGAAAGCGAAGAAGAACTAAAGAATCTCTTGATGAAAGTGAAAGAGGAAAGTGAAAAAGGTGGCCCAAAGCTCAACATTCAGAAAACGAAGATCATGGCATCCGTTCCCATCACTTCATGGGAAATAGATGGGGAAACAGTGGAAACAGTGTCAGACTTCATTTTTTGGGCTCCAAAATCACTGCAGATGGTGACTGCATCCATGAAATTAAAAGATGCTTGCTCCTTGGAAGAAAAGTTATGACCAAGCTTGACAGCATACTAAAAAGCAGAGAAATTTCTTTGCCAACAAAGATCCATCTAGTCAAAGCTTTGGTTTTTCCAATAGTCATGTATGGATGTGAGAGTTGGACTGTAAAGAAAGCTGAGCACCAAAGAATTGATGGTTTTGAACTGTGGTGTTAGGGAAGATTCTTGAGAGTCCCTTGGACTGCAAGCAGATCCAACCAGTCAACACTAAAGGAGATCAGTCCTAAATATTCATTGGAAGGACTGATGGTAAAGCTGAAACTCCAATACTTTGGCCACCTGATGTGAAGAGCCAGCTCACTGGAAAAGACCCTGATGTTGAGAAAGGTTGAAGGCAGGAGGAGAAGGGGACAACAGAGGATGAGATGGTTGGATGGCATCACTGACTCGAAGGACAAGAATTTGAGTAAGCTCCAGGAGTTGGTGATGGACAGGGAAGCCTGGCATGCTGCAGTCTATGGGGTTGCAAAGAGTTGGATACAACTAGCGACTAAACTGACTGAACTGATGCTAACCTCTTTCTTTTGCTTTACAGATTTTGGAGGTTATAAAGCCATCATCTCTCTGAGGCTAGAGCCCAAGCAGAAGAAACAGAGCTTCAGGGCTAGAAGAGAGTGTAAACCTAGAGTTCTGGGGAGTCCAGTTCTCCTTAAGATCAACTTTTTATTCCTATTGTGCATTTTCAGTATAAAAGAAAATATTGTGAATGATTGGGTCAGAAACTGTGGGTGATACAGATACAAGACTGGCCGTGGTGGAGGGCATGGAGCCGTTAGCACAGCAGCCGCCAAGAAGAGGAGAGGGCGCTGGGGCGGCCTTGCTGCAGCCCGAGCCAGCAGGGCGGGCCGCCGCGTGAGAGAAACTCAGCAGCAGCTGCGTTGACTAGTGCCAGGAGCCAGACGGCGGTGCCAGGCCCCGAGGACCCAGACTGAGACCCCGCCCCTTCCTTCAAGGCACTGTGCCTGCCACGCCTTCTTTTTTTCTTTTGGACATTATGAAAGTATGATAACACGTTTATAGGAGACTTGGAAAATAAGAACAAAGCGACATATAGTTCCACTATATATTACAGTATTTTTTAAGTAGACCAATTAAGATTTTTAGTTGGAGCTTCAATATCAAAGTGTCAAAAACGAATAAAATGAATAAACGGCCTGAAAAGCACTATGGACCAATTCAACACAATTAAGATTTATGCGATTTTCACACAATAGCAGGGTACAAATTATATTCACGTTCCCATAGACTATAAACCAGGAGGTACTGGAACATATCCAGGGACATAAAACAAGGTGCAAAAATCTCATGGTCCAAAGGTATTGAAATCATGCAGAGTCTCTTCTCTTATCACTGTGGAATCATGTTAGAAATCAACATCAAAAGATAATTTAAAATAACCCACATATTTTGAAGTGCAGTCTCTTTACCAAAAGAGATCTTAGACTTAGCCATTGACAGTCTCAATCAAGTGAAAAGACTGAGGAAACATGGAGGGTGATTGCAAAGAAGAAAGCATTTCAATGAGAAATTAATATCAAAGACACTTAAAAAGCCCCAAACTCCATGTATCTGGAAATTAAATTTCCACTTTTAAATGACGATTGTATATCTAAGAAGCCATAATAAGGAAAATTAGAAAATACTTTTAACAGAATAAAAATGAAAAGAGAATTTATCAGAATTTGTTGCATATAGCTAATGCTGCTCAATGCAACTAAATACAAAGAGTCTGCCACACCTTCTGAATTCACTGGAAAACACTTGTGTGTTTTAGAAAGTAAAATACACACAAGACGCACGTAAAATTTCCAGACCATTGTGTGCTGAGCTTTCCCCAGCATATCTGCCGCTGCCGTGAGCACCATGAAAATGTAGGGCGGGCGCACAGTTCCCCGCAAGACACTCCTGGGAAGGGTTCTGCTCCCTAAGGGCGGAAACACACAGCCGGCAAGATTCTTGTTCAGCCTGGGATGACGAGAAACGCTGGCATGGTGACATGCCACGCGAGCCCCTCAGTGCGCAGTTTTCTAAGAGCAGTGATCTCAGAAGGGTGCAGAATTGATTGTGTTCTCTTGTTGCGTGAGGCTGCACTAGCAGTCTACCTACACACAGGCTACTCTTGGAGAGCTAAGCATGTGGGCGGTGAGATATGAGTTTTAAAATTATTACTATTCAGTAAATCATTTTCAAGAAAATTGCTTCCAAGCAGCCCCATCTTATTTCAGACTGAAATGGGGACTAAATTTAAACCAAGTCCCTCCTTTGGAAATAACTCTCTTTTCAGTTTAATCTTGAAATAAATTGTAATACAGGAAGCCAGAGATATTGGCAAATCACAGACTTCACTTGAGACCCATTCAGGCTTGTCTTTTATCCAAGGGAAAAGTAAGGAGTTGAGCCTCACGGATAGAGTACAGCTTAATTACGGAAGAGACTGTCTAGTGCCAGGATATCCAAGTGGGCACAACTCAGTGCCCAGGAATTACAGGCTTTTCCCAAGGATATCTGCATCTGAGATAGGGCTGCCTTCTGAAAACAGAAAACTCAGAATAAAGATTCACCTTTGCATATTAAAGACATGGGGTCCATACCCAAATAGAAATATAAAGTCATATTCTGGTGTCATTGAGGCTAATTCTGATTAAGAAATATGAGGAATGCTTGACCATCATATATATTACAGACCTTATGCCTCAGTTTACCACTAAGGGCAACAGATGTGTATTACATTCTGATCAAATATTTTATAACCATAGATAAGATGCTCTGCTAGACTCTGGAGTTTTCCACATGTTTGTCTCATCCAAAAAACTAGTGGCCTCATGCTCTGGGCAATAAAACTGAGGCAAATAACAGTTAAGAATCATTTTACGTTTAACAGTATTGATTCTCTACTTTCTGAAGGTATTAGTGTTGTCATAGGTTAATCTGTTTCTACAGAAAATATGTGGGTTAGCTTAGATTTGAAGACAGATTTTGTTTTCATCTTAATACAACCTAGCATAACAAACCACCTGGAGGAATTACATTACCTATGCAGCAAGAGGGTTTTTTTTTCCCCTATCATTTTTTCCCTTATTATTCTCCTACGCCTTTTGAAAACCTCTTGTCTTGAACTTAGGGGAAGTGAAAAAAAAATCTGTTTTGCAATTTAGCAGTTCTTTCAAATCCTACTACTGGTACTGTCTTTGGTTTTGTTACTTCTAAGCTGCGTAATTCTAAATTTCCACATCTTCGTTTACTGGCTATATAGGCTGCTGTCTTCAGGAATTTATTCATTTTTATCAGTTCATTTCACATAGGTTCCAGGCTTGAAACGAAATATCTGACAATTACTCATTCAGGTATTAAATATATATTAAATGTTGATTCTGCATTATGCTCTGATTAAGGCACTGAAGATATAATTGGAACAAGACAAAGCCTTCATAGACATTCTGGCAGGAGAAACTGACAGTGAACAAGAAAACATACATATCAATTAACAGATCTTGTTAAAGGCTTTGAAAAAGAAAAATAAGGTGAAGTGACAGGTAACTGGGAGGCCAGCTCCAGGGCTGATGGTCAGGTGAGGGCAGAGGAGCGACTGTGCGTAAAGGAAATCAGTCGTGCAAAGGCCCCGGGTGGTGAGGGGCACGGGAAACCCGGCGCACGTAAGGAGAGAGAGCAAGCCTGTCTGCTGCAGTGTGACGCCGGGCACGAGACGATGCCAGACGTGGGGCTTCCCTGGCAGCTCAGTGGGAAGGGGCCCACCTGCCAGGCAGGAGGCGCGGGTTGATCCCTGATCCGGGAAGACCCCACGCGCTGTGGAGCCCCCGAGCCTGTATCACGGCAACTGCTGAGCCTGGGCCGCAGGGCCCAGGGCCCGCGCCCTAGTCTGTGCTTTGCAACAAGAGAAGCAGCCACCAGAACGTGTCCACAACTGGAGTGTAGCCCCGCTCCCCGCAGCTACAGAAAAGCCTGCACAGCAACAGAGACCCAGCACCGCCAGAAATGACACAAATAAAAATCGTGAAAGGTACCAGATGTAATGCTGGACACAAGAGGACATCAGGTGCAGGAGACAGGTTTAAAAGACAGGCAGGAGTCGGAAGGCAGAGAATCTTGAAAGTCACGGTAAGAAGTCTGGATTTTACTAACAGTTTGTGAGGACCCCCTGAAATACTTTAAGCAACTGAATGACATGATCCAATTTATATTTTGAAAGGGTTTCTCCCACAGACTTGAAGAAAGAGGCTGGTAAGGGTTTAAGAGTGGAGATAAGGACAAGGGCAAGGAGTCTACACAGGGGACGCTCCCTCATTCCGCAACGCCACTTCTTCAAGATACAGAAAAAAATTCTACATGCGTTTAGGATAAAAACTCGACAAAAAACAGACACACAGGTGGTGCTAGTGGTAAAGAACCCACCTGCCAAAGTAGGAGAGGTAAGAGATGTGAGTCCCATCCCTGGGTTGGGAAGAGCCCCTGGAGGAGGGCAGGGCACCCCACTCCAGGATCCTTGCCTGGAGAATTGCATGGACAGAGGAGCCTGGTGAGCTACAGTCCATGGGGTCGCAAAGAGTCACACAACTGGAGCGACTTGGCATGCACGCGCCCTCAACATCGTAAAGTCCATATATGACAGCTCCACAGCCACACCACACTCCGGTGAAAAGCTGAAAGGTTTCTTTCTAAACTAAACGACAAGACGAGAATGCCCACTCTTGTCTCCTTTATTTAACATAGTATGGGAAGTCCTAGCTATGGCAATCAGGTAGGCAAAAAAAAGTCATCCAAATTAAAGAAGAAGTATAACTGTGACCATTTCTAGGCAGCATGTACTATATATAGAACTGTCTCCCCAAAAGCTGTGAGAACTAATAAATAAGTAAGGCAGCAAGACACCTAATTAATATACAGAAATCTATTGCATTTCTATTCACTAATAACAAACTATCAGAAAGAGCAATACCACTTATACCTGCAACAAAGACAGCAAAATACTTAGGGATCAATTTAACCAAGGAGGTGAAAGACTTGTGTTCTGAAAACTGCAAGACATTGAGGAAAGAAAGATGACCTGAACAAGTGGAAAATTATATTGTGCTCAAGGATTGATGGGGGCCTCCCTGGCAGCTCAGCGGTAAAGAATCCACCTGCCAGTGCGGGAGATGTAGGCTTGGTCCCTGGGTCGGGAAGATCCCCTGGAGAAGGGAATGGCAGCCCACTCCAGTGTTATTGTCTGGAAGATCTCCCACAGAGGAGCCTGGTAGGCTACAGTCCACGGGGTTGCAAAACAGTCAGACACGACTTAGCAACTAAGCAACACTAACCACATGGACTGGAAGAATCAATCTCATTAAAATGGTCACACCACATAAAGCAATCTGCAGAGTCATTGCAATCCCTACCAGAATTATCAATGACGTTTTGGATGGTTTATTGTGATCATTTTACAAGATCTAAAGATACTGAATCACTACATTGAACATCTTAATTTAATATTGTTTGTTAATTATCAGTTCAGTTCAGTTCAGGCACTCAGTCGTGTCCAACTTTTTGAGACCCCATGAATCGCAGCACACCAGGCCTCCCTGTCCATCACCATCTCCCGGAGTTCACTCAGACTCATGTCCATTGAGTCCGTGATGCCATCCAGCCATCTCATCCTCTGTCGTCCCCTTCTCCTCCTGCCCCCAATCCCTCCCAGCATCAGAGTCTTTTCCAATGAGTCAGCTCTTCTCATGAGGTGGCCAAAGTACTGGAGTTTTAGCTTTAGCATCATTCCTTCCAAAGAATTCCCAGGGCTGATCTCCTTCAGAATGGACTGGTTGGATCTCCTTGCAGTCCCAGGGACTCTCAAGAGTCTTCTCCAACACCACAGTTCAAAAGCTTCAATTCTTCGGTGCTCAGCCTTCTTCACAGTCCAACTCTCACATCCATACATGACCACAGGAAAAACCATAGCCTTGACTAGACAGACCTTAGTTGGCAAAGTAATGTCTCTGCTTTTGAATATATTATCTAGGTTGGTCATAACTTTTCTTCCAAGGAGTAAACGTCTTTTAATTTCATGGCTGCAGTCACCATCTGCAGTGATTTTGGAGCCCAAAAAAATAAAGTCTGACACTGTTTCCACTGTTTCCCCATCTATTTCCCATGAAGTGATGGGACCGGATGCCATGATCTTCGTTTTCTGAATGCTGAGCTTTAAGCCAACTTTTTCACTCTCCTCTTTCACCTTCATCAAGAGGCCCTTTAGCTCCTCTTCACTTTCTGCCATAAGGGTGGTGTCGTCTGCATATCTGAGGTTACTGATATGTCTCCCGGCAATGTTGATTCCAGCTTGTGTTTCTTCCAGTCCAGCGCTTCTCATGATGTAACTCAATTTAAAGGAAAAGAATAGATGCAGGGAGCACCATTACACCACTTTTCACTGGTCACGGTCAAGTAGAAGCATTTCAACGTGTAACTCCCCTCCTATACACCACCTACAGGCAGGTGAGAGCAAGCTGACTCTTTGTTAGTGTGAAACTTTCATATTTAATTCTGTTCACCATACAGGCGTTACCTAATGCATGGGACCACACTGGGAAGCTTCCCATTAATTGTGTCTACATGGAAACCCACTCCAGTGTTCTTGCCTGGAGAATCCCAGGGACGGGAGAGCCTGGAGGGCGGCTGTCTCTGGGGTCCCACAGAGTTGGACACGACTGAAGTGACTTAGCAGCAGCGGCAGCAGCAGACACGTGCTCGTTTCACTCAGGAGTCAAGATTGTGGAGCGTGCAGTTTTGTAGCTACACTGTTGGTGCCTGGTGCTTGGTGTGTACAGAGTGTACTGCTCAAGGGGCTGGTGTATTGTGATGAGTCAACCCACCATAAACCACCCACGTAGCATCGAAGACATCAAAAGGGAGAAGAACTGCTAAAGGTGGGTGCGCCTCAAGGCTTCCTTGTCTCTGTTCAGGAAACTTTGGGGTAACCTCTCGTGCTGTCGTGGAGGTGGACCTTCATGCAGAGGCCACGGACCCTCAGGATCCCAGGGAACTCTCTCTCCTGTTACTAGAGAGAGGGGAAGACTGAAGGAGGGGACTTTATTTTTTATGCTGATCAGATTATATGAAATAATGGAAAACTGAGGGAAAAAAAGAGTAACCAACACACTTCAAATGTAATAAGCTTCCTATCAAAGAAATGGTCAGAAGACTTAAATAAACATGTCTCCAAAGAGGACACACCAATGGCCAATGGGCACACAAAAAGAGGCTCAATATCACTGATTATTCGAGAAATGCAAATCAAAACTACAATGAGGTATCATCTCACAACAATCAAAACAACCATCACGAAAAAACTGCAGTCAATAAGTGGTAGAGAGGGTGTGGAGAAAAGGGAGCCCTCCTACACTGCTGGTGTGGCTGAGACTTGGTGCAGCCACGATAGAGAAGAGAAAGAAGGCTCCTTAAAAACTAAACACAGAGTCACCGTGAGATCCAGCAGGCCCCCTCCTCGGCATGTGTCTGGAAAAGATGAAAACCCTAATTCAAAAAGATACATCCACCTCAGTGTTCACAGCAGCACTGTTTACAATAGCCAGGATTTGGGAACAGCCTAAATGTCCATCAACAGATGACTGAATAAAAAAGATGTGGTCCATATAAACAAAGGAATACCAGCAGCCGCGAAAATGAATAGAGTAGCGCCATTCGCAGCAACGTGGATGAGCCCCAGTTCAGTTCAGTTCAGTCGCCGAGTCGTGTCCAACTCTTTGCGACCCCATGAATCGCAGCAGACCAGGCCTCCCTGTCCATCATCTACTCCTGGAGTTCACTCAGACTCACGTCCATCGACTCCGTGATGCCATCCAGCCATCTCATCCTCTGTCATCCGCTTCTCCTCCTGCCCCCAATCCCTCCCAGCATCAAGGTCTTTTCCAATGAGTCAACTCTTCACATGAGGTGGCCAAAGTACTGGAGTTTTAGCTTTGGCATCATTCCTTCCAAAGAAATCCCAGGGCTGATCTCCTTCAGAATGGACCGTTTGGACTGGAGGTTATCATATGACATCGCTTACTTGTGCAAGCTAAAAAATGATCGTGTGTACAAAACAGAGACACACACAGAGACGGAAGGCACACTTGGGTGGCCAAGGGGAATGTGGGGAGGGGTAAGCTAGAAGCCTGGGATCAACACACACACTGTCCCAGACACAAAGTCAACCAACAGCAAGGACCTGCTGCAGAACCAGGCAGCCACACTCTGCGTCACACGGCGCCCTACGCTGGAAAAGAACCCGGAAAAGAACGCGTGCATGTGGAAGACTGAGTCTCAGCTATACCGGGATTGTCGTGCATCTGAAACATGTGACTCAGCTGTACTTCAATTGCTGCTGCTGCTGAGTCGCTTCAGTCGTGTCCGACCCTGTGTGACCCCACAGACGGCAGCCCACTCGGATCCCTGTCCCTGGGATTCTCCAGGCAAGAACACTGGAGTGGGTTGCCATTTCCTTCTCCCATGCACAAAAGTGAAAAGTGAAAGTGAAGCCGTTCAGGGGTGTCTGACTCTTCACGACCCTGTAGACTACAGCCCACCAGGCTCCTCCATCCACAGGATTTTCCAGGCAAGAGTTCTGGGTCGCCAGTGCCTTCTCCAATACTTCAATTTAAAAAAATGGCAAAAAATTTCAGGACCTCCCTGGCAATCCTGTGGTTAGGAATCCATGCTTCCACTGCAGGGGGCATGGTTTTGACCCCTGGTTGGAGAACTAAGATCCCTGCATGCCATGCAGCACAGCCAAAAAACATAAAAAATAAAGAGAGTTTCATCGAGTAAGCCCTGGTAAGGTAAAACAGGCATTGCCGTTTGTTGCTCCACAGCCACACCAGCAGGTAAGAGGCCATTGTGTTCACACCCAGAAGGTATCTACATGCAACCATGTCAATATCTGATCTTCCGTGCGTTAGCACTACTGATTTTGGAAAACTTATTTCAGATACTTGTCAGCCATTATTTCTCTCAAAATTCTAATGTTAAGGCAAACTAAATTTCACAACCAACTACAGATGAGTCTGTGCTAAAATCAGGTTTATAGGGTTTACCATGAGAAGCTGTGAAGCAAATTTCTCGTAATCTCCATAGACAGAAGTAGATGAATTAATCTATGTCATTATTGGGGTCATCAGGAGATATAAATAAGGGCAAATGTATAAAATACACTGAGCGCATAAAATGAGTGATTAGCAGGAGGTCAGGGAGTGCTAGCTTGCCTTTTCACAAACTCAGGATGTATTTTATACATTTTAATTAACTGGATGAGCTGCCGCTCTAAAGGTACACAATTTATCAGAGTTCTAGATTCATAGCTCACCGTGACATGCATACCTTCCGACTATCTCTTAAAACACTTTCTTTGTTTTTATTTCAAAACGGGTTGATGATCAGCCCACTCTTTACCCAGATATTCTGGTAATGCTGTCACCGGATAGTTATAAGCACTTCTGAGAGAGGGTGCATCCAGAAGGCGAGATCAGAAAGACACAAACCAATCAAAGAGGGAGTTAAGTCGTACCAGACACAGTGGGGAGTCTGGGGATGAAGGCAGAGGGTGAAGACAGGAGAGGAGGGGAGAGCAGCAGTAGAGGGCTGGCGGGCTGGCAGCGGGCCCACAGGAGCTTTAGGAGCAGGGATGGAGTGGAGCGACACCTGCACTGGCCGCATTTCCATGATGCAAATGCTCCCCCTTCTAGAATCCGTAGACCAAGCTTCCACAATGGATCCAACCCACCGGAAACTCTGTGAGAGTGGATATTTTTGCTTGTGTGGGTGTGGAGATTAAGGAGAGGGGCTGGGTCCACCTTGGTCTCACACCAGAGGAGTTGCAGCCTGATCACAGGTAACTGTACGAATGGAAGCCCCGCACCCCGCTGAAGTCGCAGGAGCCTTAGAAATGGTGAAGGTTCTGCCCATAGGCATCAACGGGAGAGAGACAGCGGGAGGGGATAAACGTATGCTACAGCAGATGCTAACACGACGTTGTAAAGCAGCTATACCCCAATTTCAAAATTAGCACTGTTAATTAGCACTATTTTTAGTCTATTAGACTATTTTTAATCTCCCTAGGATTATAAAATTATTGGTAAGTATGGTCCAAATTTACCTAGCCTTTAAAAGGCATAGCAACCCAGGATCTTGGTGGTTTTGTCACTAAGTCATGTGGGACTCTTTGCAACTCCATGGACTGTAGCCCACCAGGCTCCTCTTCCATGGGATCCCCCAGGCAGGAACTCTGGAGTGGGCTGCCATGCCCTCCTCCAGGGGATCCTCCCAAACCAGGCACGGAACACACGTCTCCCGCATTGCAGATGGTCTCCTGCATTGCAGGTGGATTCTTTACCAACTGAGCTACCAGAATCTTAGTGTAAATGTAAATTTTGAGTGATACAAGATGAGGAACTATAAAAAATAAAGATTTCAGAGCTCCCGTTCCCATTTGCCCTTAAAAATGTAACTCAGAGGGGGTCCTCTGTATAGAAGCATAAGTTTTTGTTTCAGCCATAGTGAAATACCTAATATTGAACTAAAAATAATTATGCTGCTGCTGCTGCTGTTAAGTTGTACAAACCAATCAAAGAGGGAGTTAAGTCGTACCAGACACAGTGGGGAGTCTGGGGATGAAGGCAGAGGGTGAAGACAGGAGAGGAGGGGAGAGCAGCAGTAGAGGGCTGGCGGGCTGGCAGCGGGCCCACAGGAGCTTTAGGAGCAGGGATGGAGTGGAGCGACACCTGCACTGGCCGCATTTCCATGATGCAAATGCTCCCCCTTCTAGAATCCGTAGACCAAGCTTCCACAATGGATCCAACCCACCGGAAACTCTGTGAGAGTGGATATTTTTGCTTGTGTGGGTGTGGAGATTAAGGAGAGGGGCTGGGTCCACCTTGGTCTCACACCAGAGGAGTTGCAGCCTGATCACAGGTAACTGTACGAATGGAAGCCCCGCACCCCGCTGAAGTCGCAGGAGCCTTAGAAATGGTGAAGGTTCTGCCCATAGGCATCAACGGGAGAGAGACAGCGGGAGGGGATAAACGTATGCTACAGCAGATGCTAACACGACGTTGTAAAGCAGCTATACCCCAATTTCAAAATTAGCACTGTTAATTAGCACTATTTTTAGTCTATTAGACTATTTTTAATCTCCCTAGGATTATAAAATTATTGGTAAGTATGGTCCAAATTTACCTAGCCTTTAAAAGGCATAGCAACCCAGGATCTTGGTGGTTTTGTCACTAAGTCATGTGGGACTCTTTGCAACTCCATGGACTGTAGCCCACCAGGCTCCTCTTCCATGGGATCCCCCAGGCAGGAACTCTGGAGTGGGCTGCCATGCCCTCCTCCAGGGGATCCTCCCAAACCAGGCACGGAACACACGTCTCCCGCATTGCAGATGGTCTCCTGCATTGCAGGTGGATTCTTTACCAACTGAGCTACCAGAATCTTAGTGTAAATGTAAATTTTGAGTGATACAAGATGAGGAACTATAAAAAATAAAGATTTCAGAGCTCCCGTTCCCATTTGCCCTTAAAAATGTAACTCAGAGGGGGTCCTCTGTATAGAAGCATAAGTTTTTGTTTCAGCCATAGTGAAATACCTAATATTGAACTAAAAATAATTATGCTGCTGCTGCTGCTGTTAAGTTGCTTCAGTCGTGTCCGACTCTGTGCAACCCCATAGATGGCAGCCCATGAGGCTCCCCCGTCCCTGGGATTCTCCAGGCAAGAACACTGGAGTGGGTTGCCATTTCCTTCTCCAATACATGAAAGTGAAAAGTGAAAGTGAAGTCACTCAGTCATGTCCGACTCTTAGCGACCCCATGGACTAGGGCTCACAAAACACATAAAATAACTGTTTAAAAGCAATAGAGAACAACCAACTCAGGTCAGACTTGAAGGGCTATGACCCCTGAGAAAGTGGAAGTCCATCAGTATGTAGGCCAGAATGCACTCTGGGGAGCCTTGCCCTTCTCCAGGGGAACTTCCCACCCCAGGGATCGAACCCAAGTTTCCCGCATTGCAGGCAGATTCTCTACCAGCCAAGCCGCCAGGGAAGCCCCGGGGCCACGTTTATCTGAGTGTGTTTCTGAGGAAATCTATTGCTTCACTGTGGGGCGGCGGGGAGTAGGAGAGAGAGGAGCAGTCCTCCTGGAGGAGAGCAAGCCATGTGTCCCCAGACTCCCGGGGTCTGAGGAGTGACTCCCAGGGAGGAGGCCCCCTCCTGTGCTGGCCCCCAGGGGTCAGCCAGCTCCTCACTTAGGGGCACGTGGCAGTCTCCAAGGAGCCCGGGGATTTGGTTCCCTCATGATACTTGGGGAGGCACAGGCTGCAGGAAAGGCGTGCCAAATAGGAGGAGCTTTGGGCAACACCCAGGGATTTCAGCAGAGATTCCAAAACAGGTCTTAGGGGTGAGAGCTGTACCACCGGGGTCGGGGCAAAACTGAAGCAGATCGAGCTAACAGAGCCTAGGAGGAGCTGTAGACAGGGTGAGGGCGGTTTGCTGGGTGCTCTCTCTGCCTGTTCCAGGAGAACATAATCCTATTAGAAGGAAAATAATACAAATGCTTTTTTCAAGGGTGGCTCAGATGGTAAAGCGTCTCCCTGCAGCGTGGGAGACCTGGCTTTGATTCCTGGGTCAGGAAGATCCCCTGGAGAAGAAAATGGCAACACACTCCAGTATTCTTGCCTGGAAAATCCCATGGACGGAGGAAGGAGCCTGGTGGGCTACAGTCCATGGGGTTGCAAAGAGTCAGACGTGACTGAGCGACTTTACTTTTTTCATAAACAACATCTACATTGAAGCAAAGTCATAATATCTGTTTGAAAAATAGTAGGGGAAGGAAAGTGACCTCAAAAGAAAAAAAACAAAACCCTGAAAGCAATAACAGATAAAGTAAACAGTCTCATTGGCCATTGAGACACTGGAGGCTTAAAATCACTGTGATGAATGTTTCCGCAAAGAAAAAAAGAGGATTAAAAAATGGATTAAAGGTGAGACTCTTTAAAAGTAATTGAATGAAACAAAACTTGGGATTGAGAGCCAAATGTTTTGCATTTGTCCATGCTGAGGACATGCTGGCTGTTTCTTTGCTACTGGTAAAGAACCTGACTGCGAACGCAGGAGATGTGGGTTTCCATCCCTGGGTCAGGAAGGTCCCCTGGAAGAGGATACATATATCTGGGTTGCTGTATAACCCATGGCGACCCACTCCAGTATTCTTGCCTGGAAATTTCCATGGACAGAGGAATCTCTGTGTGTGATCACACACATGTGTCTTAACCATTCTGTGTCTGTTTCCTGTCCCGTAAAACCTGACTGACACTTAACTTCAACAGTGGCTTTCGGCCCTAAATAAAGCGCTTTACACCGACAGAGTCCTCAACACAAAAAGTTTTGAAATAAATATTTACACCTCCTCTGCTGTTTGCCACCATCCATGCAGAGATGCACGCATTCAAAACTGGTAACCCTGAACTTCAGAAGGGGCCCCATCTATGTTCTGTCTGTCATTTGAGGTCTTCAACCAAGAGGAAGTCATACAACCTGGATTCCTTCTTTACCGGCAGTTTGGAGAATGCTGATGACGATGTCCCCACAGTATGGGTTAGTCAAAACAAGAGCCTTGCTTCTTAAACCCTTAGGGAAAAAAATTGCGACTAGCAAGTATCTGGGGCAGAGCTCCAGGCAGCCGATGAAGGCGGCTGCTGACAGCAGTATGCGTGCACACTCTGGCCTGCCTTCCGACGACCGTTCCTATTAAGTCATTTGTCTCTCTGACACGTTTAATGAAGTCATGTTCACGAGCAGCTGAATCACAGGACACAGTTTGGTACATGTTTTGACAGGAAAGCTGTTTGTATAAACTGAGACATGTAGCAAATATACAATTTCATAAAGTGTTCATTATGCTTCCTGGGTGACAATCTTTGGTTTGAATCCTTTCATACCTATCTACTCATTTTAAGATAGCCTGTTGTGCGTCATGGTTAACAAGATTTTCTTAAGCAAATGCACGTTAAGCCAGTGGGGTAGCGAATATTCATGCACGCAGCAGACTCTGAACCATGCACCCTATCCAGAAATCTTTACGTTCGGGAGAAATCACACACTAAATCACTAGCTAAATATGATATGCCCTTGACATTCCTCCTGGTTATAAGCAAATGAAAATAAACCAGAAAAAAATGAAGGGAACTCCTCCATAAATCTTACTTTTCTAAACTATTGGTAACATGCTCCCGGTTTGACTCCCGGCTAATGACCTCATGGCTCCGTTAGTGACTGAACAGTCTCACCGTATCTGCTCAGAGACTTTTTGAAGCGAGGTCAGAACATGTTCCCTGCTGTTATAAACGATCTCCAGGCCCCATGCGTTTGCATCTCAGCAGTAATTAGAACGGAGACTTACATCACTCTCGTGGCCTTCTCGAAGGTTGTATGTGAGGTCGTGCTGAATGTCTTCCACAAATTTGTGAGCATACTCTGGGTACAGGTCCAGCACTTCAAAGAGCCCTTTGAGGATGATACACTGGAGGTCGCAGTAGGTTAGCGCCTTCACATCCGCGTTCGTCTTGATCACTTGGTCCTTAATTGATAGATTGGCTCCAATTAAATCCCCTTTCCCTTGAAACAGTGAGAAAAGAGACACGTTGCCTGAAAGACGTCATTTGATTTACAGGCTTCATTTCTCTGAAATTACGCTCAAAGAGAAGAGCAACCTTTGCCTGCGGCAGGGTTCCTCAGCCTGGGCGGGGTTGAGATTTGGGGCCCCATCGTTCTGTGCCGGGGTGGGGGGAGCGTTGGGTACAGGGTGGAGTGTTCAGGGGCATCTCACATCACCCACCCCCAGAGATAACAACCCACAACATCTGCAGACATTGCCAAACGGCCCCTGGCAATCTGAACCACACCCAGTCGAGAACAGGCGTCTCGGGAATAAAGCCTAGGAGACCTGGAGTTAGAAGTTATAGGTCACACATAGGCTCACGCCAGCCCCTCGAAAGATCTGGTAAACGACTTTGGACAAGGCAGTTGACACTTTTGGTCACAGCTCCTTTAACTATTCCAAGGAAATAATAATGGCTCAGTTTTTCTGGGTAAAAATGCTTCGGGATCTTGAAGTAAGACCATCAAGAGGTATATTAATCACGTTGACTCTAGTACTTTGGACAATAATATAAGCATCACCATCTGCTTTATAATACACTCAAGTTGTTTTATTTATCTCTGAACACATCTGCAAGACAGGGGACGGGTGCGAAGGAGGAGAGTCAAGAGGCAAAGGCAACTCCTGGGCATTGTGGACAGTGAAATTCGCTACATAAAAATGCAGAACACAGGTCATAGTTTCAATGCTCCGTGACAGTGTGAAAATCCCATTTTCGCCAGCAAAAAAAGAAAGTGAATGAATAAAAACTATGAGCCCTTCCCCTGTGGGGAGAAGGGTCTGACTCTACTTTGTACACACTCTCTCTCGCCCCAGCACCTCTGATATTTGTCTGTAACACCTCTGTCCATCCGTCTTAAACTGGGAACCAGCTTACCTCCTTGAGTTTGCTGATTAGATAACATTGGACAATTTCTCTGAATCTTTAAAATCTTGAGCTTGATTTGAATCAGTCTAACCTAGCAGGAAGGTGAGCATAATTGTGAGTGCTGGCAAAGAGCTGATTACAGCGCCAGTTTTATTTTAGAGCCGTTAATGCACTCAGCGTCCATGTGAGAAATCAGAAAGAAAACCCATTCAGTTCTCAGACAAACAGGTTAAAAGCCGAGGTCATATGACCAAGTTCACAAAGAACACTGGCCTTGGACTCAAGGCCACAACTCGGGAGTTTCTGCTTTATCTTTGTCCTCAAACATCATCATGCCTGCACTTTATTTTTTCCCAAATGGTCACTTTGATCCATTTTGTAGGGAACCAACAACCAACAATTTGTCAGCCAAAACCCCCAAGCAAATAATTATCTTTGGAATGTTGTAGAACAAACTGTCCCAACCATTCTTTATTCAATTAACTTTTAAACTTCTAAATGTTTATTTTTTTATTTTGCTCAGAATTTCTGGAAGCAATTTCTGGCATGCAGCAGGCTTCAGTAAAAGTCTGTTTTATTGAACTTGACAGTAAAAAGAGATGCGCCAACTTATCCATGAATATCTGAGACATTCATAAGTATTTGTGGCAGACCAAAAACTCAAATTATTGAATTATTTCTAGGTATTATCTTTTTAAAATCTTGAAATTGCGCCTATTTGGCAGAAGAAAAAAAGACTAAACTCTACATTTATAGACACTAAGAGAATAAACTGAAGAATTTATTGTCACCAGTACTAACTTGGCGATTTCTTTTCTCTTGCATGTTTTGTTAGAAAGCTAAATTGCTGCTCAAAAATTCAAAGCTGGGTACTGATATAAAATGTAAGCAGCCAGGTTGCACTGAAAACAGCAAATGTCCAGGCTTTGTATGCCGCTGCTGCTGAGTCACTCCAGCTCACGACCGACTCTGCGTGGCCCTGTGGACTGCAGCCCACCAGGCTCCTCTGTGCACAGGACTCTCCAGGCAAGAAGACTGGAGTGGTTGCCATACCCTCCTCCAGGGGGTCTTCCCCACCCAGGGATCAAACCCGGGTCTCCTGCATTGCAGGCAGATTCTTTTCTGCTGAGCCTCTGGGGAAGCCCCAACTTTTGTCTACCCGAGGAGAATTTACCCTGCCACGCCATGCTGCCATGGTGAGACTCCACACTTCCTACTTGTGTTTGGAAGAACTTTCGGGTCATCCTCCTCTCGCACCTCGAGTGCCCACAGAATGGCGATTTCAGCCACAGAGGCCCCAGCATCTCGCTGACTTGGCATCCTAGAATTCTGGTTTTTAATTTATTCAGTGAATATTTATAGATCACGGACGTGTGTGCCAGGCCTTGTGTGGGGCCTAATTTTCACCCTCACTAATTTTACAACTTTGTGAATTACTCACTATCTAGATTTAGAGCCTAGATCTAAGTTTCTTAATTACTCTGGGCTTCGGTATCCTTATTTCTAAAAGAAGGGAAGGATTTTGTGGTCCCTTACAGTCTCTGTTGGGGCTTCCCAGGTAGCTCAGTTAGTAAACAGTCCACCTGGAATGCAGGGGACTCCAGTTTGACTCCTGGGTGGGGAAGATCCCCTGGAGAAGAGATAGGCTACCCGCTCCAGTATTCTTGGGCTTCCCTGGTGGCATCGCCGTAAAGAATCCGTCTGCAATGCAGGAGACCTGAGTTTGATCCCTGGGTTGGGAAGATCCCCTGAGGGGGGCATGGCAACCCACTCCAGTGTTCTTGCCTGGAGGATCCTCGTAGACAGTGGAGCCTGGTGGGCAGCAGTCCATGGATCGCAAAGAGTCAGACACACCTGAGTGACTAAGCACAGCAAAGCAGCGCAGTCTCTATTACTCAGAAATCAGTTTCTGATATTTACTAATCAGTTATCTTTCCATGGGGGGGGGAGTTGATGGGAGGCATCTGCAGACCTTCCTGGTTAGAGCCATAACTTATATTTGATTATAATTAGGCAGACTAATGCCGTCTGTGAGCAGTGCGTTTACTGGGGCTTTGTTGTCTCTTTTTAAATCACAGTGAAGACCTTGGTGGGAAAGCGTAGTTACTGGGACATGAAATGAAGGTGCACAGGCAAACAAATTCTATCCCCGTGACAAATCCCTGCCTCTCTGTCAACTGCATCGGATTAAGAAATGGCGTCAAGAACTGATTGGACAATGGAATTGCTTGAATAAGTTTTGGCTTGACAGGTGCTTGGTGATAGGTTTCCCTTACGATATTATGTATTAATTCATTTGTTGGCAGAGTGAACAAGTATTAAATTGCTATATTTAAGCAATGTGCTAAAGTTTATCAGAGTCAATGTTGATTTATATTGGCCGATTTTAAGATGATATTACCATAGGGAAAGTAACATAGTTGATCTCCATTGAGATAATGTTAACCACAGAGGTAAAATATTACTAATTTATTATATTTTGGGGGGCTTGGTCCCAATACCATATAGGCATGTTTTAGAAGGGCCACGTGGATTTAAATCACTTTTGAGAGGTACAGAGCACCAGCAAAGATGTGAAGTGTTAAATATGGGAAGCTCAAGTTATGGAGGAAACCAGGGCCAGAGGCACAAGCCAACGGCTTAGGCCTTTTGCTGTCGGTATTGGCCACCAGGATTCCCCTGTGGCTCAGACGGTAAAGAGGCCGCCTGCAGTACAGGAGGCCCAAGTTCAATCCCTGGGTGGGGAAGATCCTCTGGAGAAGGAAGCGGCAACCGACTCCATATTGCCTGGAAAATCCCATGGATGGAGGAGCCTGGCAGGTTACAGTCCATGGGGTCACAAAGAATCAGATACAACTGAGCGACTTCACTTTCCCTTTCTTTCAGAAGCTTTTTTGAAAGAAGAAAATCTGACAGAATCTTGTATTACAAACAATAGTATTTACATAGAAGCTGTCAAATTTGCGCCTACTGTGATGTAATGTCAGGGATAATGCCCTCATATTCCATTCCTGGAGTTGTTGCTAGTTACCAAATTTAAACATTCACCACAACTATGTAAAAACCCATAATATAGACATCTGAAAATACTGGTTCAATTTACTTATATGTATATCAAACCATTGGAGAAGGCAATGGCATCCCACTCCATAAGTTGCTAGAAAAATAACTAAATCCCTGTTATTTTTACTTTGATTAATTATAGTTGTTTTACGTTGTTGAGCTAGTTTCAGGGACAGTAGAATGAGTCAGCTATATGTATTCGTATATCCACTCTTCTTTGGATTTCCTTCCCATGTGCGTCCCCACAGAGCACTGAGTAGAGTTTCCTGAGCGGCACAGCAGATCCCCATCAGGCTTTGCACATGGCAGCGTGCTCATGTCCCTCTCAGGCTCCCGAATCACCCCTCCTTCCCTTTTCACCCGGTAACCGTAAGTTTGTTTTCTACATGGGTGTCTCTGTTTTGTAAACAAGGTCAACTCTACCAGTTGTTTTTTAAGATTCCACATATAAATGATGTCCTATGATATTTATTTCTTTGTCTGACTTATTTCACTCAGTAAGACAAACTCTGAGTCCATCCGTGTTGATGCAAATGGCACTAAACGCCCTTTTAAAAGCAGACTGAGTCAGCAGGCAGGCTGCAGAATGCACCGTGGCACTGAGGAAACCCACAGGAAAGTGCTCTACGATCGGAGCAAGGTTTTCGAAGCAAATTCTCAAAGGATTCTCACTTTTAATTTTGAATAAAAAATGATAGAATGACTGGTTTTTGACTTCACCGAGTTGATAAATGGGCAGGAAAGAGTGCTCAACTCTCCTCTTGAAAAACAGACATATATAGAATCTCAGTCTTACATTGATGACACGCTGGCCACACGGAGGCAAGCTGTTGCTGTTCATTTGGTCTCCCTTCCATGCATTTCTATTGAGGAGAAAGCCATGGGCTCCCCAGCAGTCCAGAGGCTGAGGCTCCGCCCTGCAGGGCAGCAGGTGCCAGTTCCATCCCCCGTCAGGGAGTGAAGATCCCACATGCCTTGTGGCCAAAAAGCCAACACACGAAAGAGAAGCAATATTGTAACAAATTCAATACAGATTTTTTTAATGGTCCAAATCAAAGAAAAAGAAAGAGAAAAATACAGGGGTGAATCAAGAGTTGAGTCCAGAT
>SJYG01000641.1:508237-528340 GCA_006410535.1 Litocranius walleri | reverse complement strand
CAGATTTTGGAAGGCGAGCCCCACCTCTCCTCTGATTCAGAGGTCAGTGGAGGAAGCCATCAGGAAGCAGGGGAAAGCACATCGGTGTTTCACCCCTAGCGGCCCCATCTCTGCACCTCTAGCTGGGGTCATCACAGCAACCCAATAGGGCTGCAAGACTGGAACTGGATAGTGGACACATTACACTCTGCTCATGTCAGGGAAGCAATCAGCATTATTCTCTTCCCAAACAGAACCCATCCTAAAGCTTACAGCGAAAATCAACCGACTGCATGCTCACAACGGTCGTATAGACTAAAAGGGATTGTTAAGACATAGAGAACAGACTTCTGGACACGAGGAGAGGGGAGAGGCTGAGATGCATGGAGAGAGTAACATGGGAACTTACAATACCATGTGTAAAATAGAGAGCCAGTGGGAGTCTGCTGTAGGTCTCAGGAAACTCAAACAGGGGCTCTGTATCAACCTAGAGCGGTGGGGTGGGGAGGGAGGTGGGAGGGGGTTCGAGAGGAGGGGTATACTGCCCTTGTGTACCTGTGGCTGATTCATGTTGTGGTTTGACAGGAAACAACAAAGTTCTGTAAAGCAATTAACTTTCAATTAAAAAATAAATTAATTTTTTAAAAGGCATTGTTTAGAGGGGGAAAGTGCACTGGATAGAGCATCTGAAGAGCTAGGTTAGCTTTGACCTTGGGAAAAAAAAAAAACCTCTCATCTGTCTCTTTGTGTTAGGAAACCTTAATGAAGGTCTCACATGTGAAAATATTTTATGAAGGGTTAAGATGTAAAATTAGGTTCTCGAACATGGAAATTAAAAAAAATTAAAAACGCTGCATTAGCCATTTTTCATTAAAAACGCTGCATTAGCCACTTCTCATTAAAAACGCTGCATTAGCCACTTCTCATTGACATGAATCCTAAACGCTGGTGTTCTGTTCTTGCCTGGAGACCCCCAGGGACGGGGGAGCCTGGTGGGCTGCTGTCTGTGGGGTCACACACACGACTGAAGCGACTCAGCAGCAGCAGCAGCAGCACCTGGTGTTCAAAATATATTGTTTACCTGTGTACCTGATTCATTCATAAGCCCTCAAGAAATATGAGTTGAAAAAATAAACAAATGAAAGTGATTTTTAAAAGAGGTACTCATAAAATTGTATTAGTAGATTGGAACTTTTCTACATTAACCCTGCATGTCATCTGCTGTTAGCTGACCTTCACATTTCAATAAACACTGCATCTTAATAGTTGGAGTCAACTTTGTGATACAGAATCTTCCCAAATTGTCCTGTGAGTTTTCTTTGAGGGAGGAAAATTAGCCTATCATCACCGTGACAGTACTGCATTAATGATTGCCACAAGAGCTTATTCTCAGTATGCATTCATTTTTGTGCTATTTCTAGCACAGGTAAAACAATTTCCTATGTTCTTCTCTGAGTGGGTTCTCCACAAAAATGCAGAAACACTCTTAAAACAGCAGCTATTTCACCAAGAGGCAATGTATGTCATCGTTTAGGAATCAAACAGAACTGTGTTCATTCTCTTGCCATGTTATTTGGGAGAAATTAAGTCAACTATTATTTATTCACTAGTAACATAGGGGCAATATTTATTAAAAATGGCTTTTAAGTAAGAGTCAAAACAGGTGTTGCATATAACCGCACAGTGCAAACTCAGTATGTGACATAACAGCAGTAATAATAACTTGGCAGCTTAAACCCCTGTCCTGAATCGACACACTCTTCCCTTGTTTCCTTCCCTCAGTCACACGTTCTCCCCTCTTCTTGCCTCCTTAATCCATGCTTCCGAGTAGAGTTTCGCGGGGCTTTTCAGGAAGACCTACCGAGAATGGCCAGCACCGTGCTGTCTTTAAGAACCTCCATGGAGCCCGAGCACACGAGGTAGATGGCCTGCAGAGCGTCCCCCTGGCGCAGCAGGTACTCCCCCGGGGCGCAGAAGGAGGTTTTGATGTGCAGAGACAGCGACCGCAGGCAGCCGCGGCTGGCGCACTCGAACAGGGACAGCTGCAAGATCTCCTTGTTCAGGTGCATGGTGATGTCGGAGCGGAGCTCGTCCGGAAAGTCCTTCAAAAGCTGCCAGGGAAGATGAGAGAAGGAATGAAGCTGGGGAGCAGTCCTGGGCAGCAGGCAGACCGTGAGACCAAGGGACCTTTCCCCACTGTCTGTCGGAGGACAGACGGGGAAGGGACATGTGCGAAAACCCCTGGGTCTCTGTGACTGTGGCCTGGCTGTGCGCTCCTGAATAGTCAGCTGCTGCTCATAAGCCTGCAGAAAGACGGTTACTAAAAGACTCTAGAATGAAACATATTGTTCCCTGTGCTTCTCACAGAGACACTCGACTCGGGACAGAAGAGACAGAGGAGAGGAAAAACCAAATAAGCACTTAAAAATGTTGATGACTGACTTTGCTGACAGGTTGATGGGATGGCTGCTTGACTTGGAGGATACCGACAGTGGTGGGCCATGGTGTTTCTGGAAGTCCAAACCTAACATGTTTGCAGAAAATGCATGTTTTTACTTTGTTGGTTTTAAAGGTAAAATTAGCTTGATTACTCTAATAGTCCATGATTATACCATTCAACTGGCGTAAGAATTGGTTCCTTCAGAGAGGGTCGCCTCACATGAAAATACGTCTACCCGACTGACCGAAGAGCAAGCAACTGTGACACGCTGGCTGAGCCACAGCGGCATCAAAGAACCCCTGTGGGGCATGAGAGGCCAAATGCAGAGAGGTAAGGAAGTTGGTAGGTGTGTGCTTCACTTCTTAGACCTGCACTAAAGCCCTTCTTTTTACCTTAGAATATGTGCTTTCTGCCTGAAAACGTCAACAGGAGAAATTGACATTACCTCATTGGAGTCTATTCCATTGTTGACTGACCAGGTTGTCTGGAAATACTCCAGCATCCTCTGCTTGAGCTGCTGGGGCAGGTGATGGACACGGATGAAGTCCTTCAGATCCTTGGTCCTGGTGTGATAGAGGGACCACCTGGAGTACATCCTCTGGATGATCGCCGTCACGTTTCCGAACACCAGGGCATGCATCAAGGCTGAGGAGACAACACCACACGTCACGGGGGCTGGGGGGCTGCCGCCTCACCTACACACGTGCAGCTACAGATGGGGATCAGAGGAGCATGGCTGCGTGGCCACTGTGTCACAGCTACTTTAAGTGAGAATCATGGAATTCTGTTAAGATAAAGGCTGTACATCGAAGCGGATTTAGCTAGATAAGATACCTATATTTCATAATGAGCTTGCTTTTCAGCACTTTGAGTCTTTGTATGCTTGATATCATATTCCTTGACTAGGCAATTTTCGAAGAGACAAGAAACTATGATTTAAAACATTCTAATCTGTGAGCAAAGGGTACTTCAAGCTTCGTCTGCTCGTACATGGTGAAGAGGAGAGACTTGTTTATAAAATGGATCCGAGCGCAGCATGCAGGCATCATGACTTCCCTGTTATAGTAAGTTAACTGAGATAGTTAACCCGTTTACTGGTGACACTTAGTACACTGAATGGAATACCACTTATCTTGGCACATCTGGGATTTCTCCTCCTTAAATATCTTGTAACTTACTTAATTAACTTCATGAATCATGATTCACATTGAACAAATTATTTTAAAAGGATGTCAGTGATCTTAGATGCTGATAATAATAGAATTAATTTTAAAATATATATATTTTCTTTTTGGCCTCACCACACAGCATATGGGATCTGAGTTCCCCCTACCAGGGACTGAACCTGTGCCCCCTGCAGGGGAAGCACAGACCTAACCACTGGGCTCCAGGGAAGTCCCAGGAGAAGTTATTATTGAAAGGTGCCTGGACTACAGCAGATACTCGGCAAGCATTAGCCAGGTAAATTAGCTAACCCATGCTAATGGTCATGTTCCTACCTATATTAGAAGACTGCTGACAAGCCTTCACTCAGCCATAAACGGGCCTGACCCTGTCTACACAACTCTGAGAGACGAGAGAGTGACGAGTGCCGAGAGTGTGCAAAGGCTCTCGTGGACCGTGGCACTGCCACCCTGACACAGGCATTCTGCTGCAGGCACGTTGCCACGGGATGCGTCCCGATTCAGTCACTTCAATCCCATGTGGCTTGATCAGAATGAAAATATCTTTAGAAAAACACTCAATACTATGGAAAATAGACCCCCTTTGACCCACACTTAATCTGCTGGCCGCCATTCCGATTATGACAAAAAGTTTTATTTTGTGCTCTATTCAACATCTGTATTACTCTGACAGTTGGGTATAGTTGTGTACAGTTGCATGTGTGCTAAGCTGCTTTCGTCGTGTCTGACTCTGTGTGACCCTATGGACTATAGCCCACCAGGCTCCTCTGTCCATGGGATTCTCCAGGCAAGAATACTGGCGTGGGTTGCCATGTTCTCCTCCAGGGGATCTTCCCGACCCAGGGACTGAACCCATGTCTCTCATGTCTCCTGCACTGGCAGGCCAGTTCTTTACCACTAGCAGCGCCTGGGAAGCCCAGAGTTGTGTAGGTATAATGAAACTGTTTTAATAATTTCATAGAATAAGCTATCAAGTTAGAGCCTTATAGTTTTATTACAATAACAGTTACATTTCAAAAGTAAGTCTATAATAAAAAACTGGGTTAACCTTTATGAGAATATTAGTCTCTTCCCCAAAGCCATCATTTGAAATTAGTTTTAGGATATTAAATGTGACACATTTATATTAATAAAGACTCCAAAAAAGATGTTAGAAATGTAATTGAGGATTTCATGGACAATCTGAACCCCAGCTCTCTAGTTGCTTTAATTTTGAGAGCGATAGATATTAGAAATTTTGAGACCATTCAAGGAACAAAGAATCAAGAGAGAAAACCAGGAGCTGTGCGTCGAGCCCTTGTCGCCCTTCTGAGAAGAGCCAGATGGTCCATGAATCTGTGACTCCTGTTTCGATGAGATTTCCTGGTCAGATAGTATTTTTTTTAATTGGCGTATGCTTGCTTTACAAGGCGCATTAGTTCCTACTGTAAAGCGAATCGGCTATGTGTGCACACATCTCTCCTCGTTTTTGGATTTCCTTCCCATTTAGGTCACCACCGAGCACTGAGCAGAGTCCCCTGGGCTGCAGTTTCTCAGGAGTTACCTGTTTTATGCATAGCAGTGCATACATGTCAATTTCAACCTCTCAATTCATCCTACACCCCAGGGTCCGTACATTCGTTCTCTCTGTGTCTATTTCTGCTTTGCAAACACAGGTTCATCAGGACCTAATGCTTCTAGAGTCCACACGTATGCATTAACATATGGTATTTGTTTTTCTCTTTCTGACTCACATCATCCCTGCCTCCTCGCTGAGACTTTCCCTCCCTAAAGCACCACCAGAGTGTAATGAGAGATCAGGCTTTGTTGACCAGAATTCCAGAGTGGATCGGGCTGGGGATGGGATTCGTCTTACAGAAGGAGAGTGTGCAGAGGGACTCAACTTCCCAGGAGCTGCACGCTCTGGGGCAGGGTCAGGAATCTCAAAGCCAGAAAAGATGGGAGGACTTGGCCCTAAACAGTAGCTGTTGGTCTAACAGTGGGAATGGCCTAGTGACACCACCAGTAGGGAGCCCGAGAAGGCATTGGACCCCCTGGGTTTGTGGAGCTGGGAGAAAGAATGAGGTGAGCCCACATTTGTGGGCAGATCAGCTCTGTTCAGATTTCAGCGTCAGTCCCTGTGGGATCGGCCAGGAGGTAGACAGGGAAGGGAGCAGCTTCCCACTCCAGTATTCTCGCCTGGAGAATCCCATGGACAGAGGAGCCTGGTGGGCTACGGTCCATGGGCTCACAAAGAGCCAGACATAACTGAGCAGTTAAGCACACAAGAAGCTCAGGGGTTGGGTGAAATCACTAACTTCAGCAGGTTTTAGTTAAAAAAAAAAAAAGACTAAAAATGTCTATTTTGTCTGTTAAAACCTGTCAAAACATTTCTATGCCAAAATCCCAAGTCTAAGGAATTATGATAAAAATTTCTTAGCATCAAATTGATAAATTAGAGCAAATGTGTCAACCTGTTATTATATCCATCCTTCGGAATATTTCAAAATAGCCCCTACTCAAATTCTTCCTTGCCCCTACATTCATCAGAAATTAACCTCTGTCACACTAACTTCCAGCTAATCTAACACTGGACTTAAAGCTCTTTATCAGGTTAAACACTATCATTGCTCTATGGAAAATACGGCCACCATGCTACTAACGTCAGCCCATATGAACCGGAAAGGTCTCAATATTCTGTAGAAGAGACTAGAATAGACTTAAAATTAAGACCTATACACAGCTGAGCTCAGTTCAGTCGCTCAGTCGTGTCTGACTCTTTGTGACCCCATGAATCGCAGCACGCCAGGCCTCCCTGTTCATCACCATCTCCCGGAGTTCATTCAGACTCACATCCATCGAGTCCGTGATGCCATCCACCATCTCATCCTCAGCCATCCCCTTCTCCTCCTGCCCCCAATCCCTCCCAGCATCAGAGCCTTTTCCAATGAGTCAGCTCTTCGCATGAGGTGGCCAAAGTACTGGAACTTCAGCTTTAGCATCATTCCTTCCAAAGAAATCTCAAGGTTGATCTCCTTCAGAATGAACTGGTTGGATCTCCTTGCACTCCAACGGACTCTCAAGACTCTTCTCCAACACCACAGTTCAAAAGCATCAATTCTTCGGTGCTCAGCCTTCTTCCCAGTCCAACTCTCACATCCATACATGACCACAGGAAAAACCATAGCCTTGACTAGACGGAATTTAGTCAGCAAAGTAATATCTCTGCTTTTGAATATGCTCTCTAGGTTGGTCATAACTTTTCTTCCAAGGAGTAAGAGTATTTTAAGTTCATGGCAACAGTCTCTATCTGCAGTGATTTTGGAGCCCCCCAAAATAAAGTCTGACACTGTTTCCACTGTTTCCCCATCTATTTCCCATGAAGTGATGGGACCGGATGCCATGATCTTCATTTTCTGAATGTTGAGCTTTAAGCCAACATTTTCCCTCTCCACTTTCATTCTCATCAAGAGGCTTTTTAGCTCCTCTTCACTTTCTGCCATAAGGGTGGTGTCATCTGCATATCTGAGGTTATTGATATTTCTCCCGGCAATCTTGATTCTAGCTTGTGTTTCTTCCAGTCCAGCGTTTCTCATGATATACTCTGCATAGAAGTTAAATAAGCAGGGTGACAATATACAGCCTTGACGTCCTCCTTTTCCTATTTGGAACCAGTCTGTTGTTCCATGTCCAGTTCTAACTGTTGCTTCCTGACCTGCATACAGATTTCTCAAGAGGCAGGTCAGGTGATCTAGTAATCTCATCTCTCTTAGAATTTTCAGTTAATTGTGATCCACACAGTCAAAGGCTTTGGCATAGTCAATAAAGCAGAAATAGATGTTTTTCTGGAACTCTCTTGCTTTTTCCATGATCCAGCAGATGTTGGCAATTTGATCTCTGGTTCCTCTGTCTTTTCTAAAACCAGCTTGAACATCAGGAAGTTCATGGTTCACATATTGCTGAAGCCTGGCTTGGAGAATTTTGAGCATGACTTTACTAGCACGTGAGATGAGTGCAATTGTGTGGTAGTTTAAGCATTCTTTGGCATTGCCTTTCTTTGGGATTGGAATGAAAACTGACCTTCTCCAGTCCTGTGGCCACTGCTGAGTTTTCCAAATTTGCTGGCATATTGAGTGCATCACTTTCCCAGCATCATCTTTCAGGATTTGAAACAGCTCCACTGGAATGCCATCACCTCCACTAGCTTTGTTTGTAGTGATGCTTTCTAAGGCCCACTTGACTTCACATTCCAAGATGTCTGGCTCTAGATGAGTGATCACACCATCATGATTATCTGGGTCCTGAAGATCTTTTTTGTACAGTTCTTCAGTGTATTCTTGCTGCCTCTTCTTAATATCTTCTGCTTCTGTTAGGTCCATACCATTTCTGTCCTTTATCGAGCCCATCTTTGCATGAAATGTTCCCTTGGTATATCTAATTTTCTTGAGATCTCTAGTCTTTCCCATTCTGTTCTTTTCCTCTATTGCTTTGCACTGATCGCTGAAGAAGACTTTCTTATCTCTTCTTGCTATTCTTTGGAACTCTGCATTCAGATGCTTATATCTTTCCTTTTCTCCTCTGCTTTTGGCCTCTCTTCTTTTCATAGCTATTTGTAAGGCCTCTCCAGACAGCCATTTTGCTTTTTTGCATTTCTTTTCTGTGGGGATGGTCTTGATCCCTGTCTCCCGTACAATGTCACGAACCTCAGTCCATAGTTCTTCAGGCACTCTATCTATCAGATCTAGGCCCTTAAACAGATTTCTCACTTCCACTGTATAATCATAAGGGATGTGATTTAGGTCATACGTGAATGGTCTAGTGGTTTTCCTTACTTTCTTCAATTTGAGTCTGAATTGGGCAATAAGGAGTTCATGATCTGAGCCACAGTCAGCTCGTGGTCTTCTTTTCCCTACTTTCCTCAATTTGAGTCTGAATTTGGCAATAAGGAGTTCATGATCTGAGCCACAGTCAGCTCCTGGTTTTGTTTTTGTTGACTGTATAGAGCTTCTCCATCTTTGCAAAGAATATAATCAATCTGATTTTGGTGTTGACCATCTGGTGATGTCCATGTGTAGGGTCTTCTCTTGTGTTGGAAGAGGGTGTTTGCTATGACCAGTGCATTTCCTTGGCAAAACTCTATTAGTCCTTGCCCTGTGTCATTCTGTATTCCAAGGCCAAATTTTCCTGTTACTCCAGGTGTTTCTTGACTTCCTACTTTTGCATTCCAGTCCCCTATAATGAAAAGGACATCTTTTTTGGGTGTTAGTTCTAAAATGTCTTGTAGGTCTTCACAGAACTGTTCCACTTCAGCTTCTTTAGCATTATTGGTTGGGGCATAGACTTGGATTACCATGGTATTGAATGGTTTGCCTTGGAAATGAAGAGAGATTATTCTGTCGTTTTTGAGATTGCATCCAAGTACTGCATTTTGGACTCTTTTGTTGACGATGATGGCTACTCCATTTCTTCTGAGGGATTCCTGCCTGCAGTAGTAGATATAATGGTCATCTGAGTTAAATTCACCCATTCCAGTCCATTTTAGTTCGCTGATTCCTAGAATGTCAACATCCACTCTTGCCATCTCTTGTTTGACCACTTCTAATTTGCCTTGATTCATGGACCTGACATTCCAGGTTCCTATGCAATATTGCTCCTTACTTTATCAGACCTTGCTTCTATCACCAGTCATATCCACAGCTGGGTATTGTTTTTGCTTTGGCTCCATCCCTTCATTCTTTCTGGAGTTATTTCTCCACTGATCTCCAGTAGTATATTGGGCACCTACTGACCAACCTGAATAGCACATTCAAAAGCAGAGACATTACTTTGCCGACTAAGGTCCTTCTAGTTAAGGCTATGGTTTTTCCTGTGGTCATGTATGGATGTGAGAGTTGGACTGTGAAGAAGGCTGAGTGCTGAAGAATTGATGCTTTTGAACTGTGGTGTTGGAGAAGAGTCTTGAGAGTCCCTTGGACTGCAAGGAGATCCAACCAGTCCATTCTGAAGGAGATCAACCCTGGAATTTCTTTGAAAGGAATGATGCTGAAGCTGAAACTTCAGTACTTTGGCCACTTCATGCGAAGAGTTGACTCATTGGAAAAGACTCTGATGCTGGGAGGGATTGGGGGCAGGAGGAGAAGGGGACAATAGAGGATGAGATGGCTGGAAGGCATCATGGACTCGATGGACATGAGTCTGAGTGAACTCTGAGAGATGGTGATGAACAAGGAGGCCTGGCGTGCTGTGATTCATGGGATTGCAAAGAGTCGGACACGACTGAGTGACTGAACTGAAATGAACTGACCTGGGAGTTCCTCTTTCAGTATTCTATCATTTTGCTTTTACATACTGTTCATGGGGTTCTCAAGGCAAGAATACTGAAGTGGTTTGCCATTCCCTTTTCCAGTGGACCACATTCTGTCAGGTCTATATACAGGAGGCATATAATATTGCAGAGGAAATATAGACTTTGGAATCAGACCACACTGGATTTAAATCCTGGTTATACCACCTCCTAACTTTGTAAATCAGACAAGATATATAATTCCCTTGCAACTGCTGCTGCTACTGCTGCTAAGTCACTTCAGTCGTGGCCAACTCTGTGAGACCCCATAGACAGCAGCCCACCAGGGTCCCCTCTCCCTGGGACTCCCCAGGCAAGAACACTGGAGTGGGTTGCATGTCCTTCTCCAATGCATGAAAATGAAAAGTGAAAATGAAGTTGCTCAGTCGTGTCTGACTCTTCGCGACCACATGGGCTGCAGCCTACCGGGCTCCTGCGCCCATGGGATTTTCCAGGCAAGAGTACTGGAGTGGGGTGCCATGGTGTCTTTATATGAAAAATGGGCATAATTGTATCTTATTGACAGGATTATTCCTATCAATAAGGATTTCAAGTGTTAATATATGTTTTTAAAATGTGCCTTATGTGTGTGAAAAACAGTGGGTGCTCAATTTATGTTAAATTTTCCATCAAAGTGAAAAGTGCTATGCATTTTCAGCTTGCTCTGGCCTGCTGCTAAGTCATTTCAGTCGTGTCCGACTGTGCAACCCCACAGATGGCAGCCCACCAGGCTCCCTTGTCTCTGAGATTCTCCAGGAAAGAACACTGGACGGGTTGCAATTTCCTTCTCCAGTGCACGAAAGTGAAAAGTGAAAGTCAGTTTGCTCAGTCGTATCTGACTCCTAGCGACCCCATGGACTGTAGCCTACCATGCTCCTCTGTCTATCGGGTTTTCCAGGCAAGAGTAGTGGTATACAATTGTGGGAAAAACCCCAGATTTAAGGTTTTCCAGCAACCTGTCAAATAATTAAGAATATCTGTTTGAGTAAATAACTTTTTGATGGAAGAAATTCAAGAAATACTTAAGAAATGCCTACCACATGCCATTATACGTAGGTATATATTCTTTTTAAATGTTCAAAGATGAAATGTCTCTCAAAGGATTAAAATGATCCCAAGAAAAACACACATTGCTTAACAACTAAATTTTGAATGGCTATTTCCCTGGTGGTTTAGACGGTTAAGCGTTTGTCTACAATTTAGATGACCCACGTTCCATCCCTGGGTCTGGAAGATCCCCTGGAGAAGGAAAAGGAAATTCACTCCAGTACTCAGTTCAGTTCAGTTCACTCGCTCAGTCATGTCCGACTCTTGGTGACCTTAAGAATCGTAGCACCCAGGCCTCCCGGTTCATCACCGTCTCTCAGAGTTCACTCACACTCACATCCATCAAGTCCGTGATGCCATCCAGCCATCTCATCCTTGGTCATCCCCTTCTCCTCCTGCCCCCAGTCCCTCCCAGCATCAGGGTCTTTTCCAATGAGTCAACTCTTCTCATGAGGTGGCCAAAGTACTGGAGTTTCAGCTTTAGCATCATTCCTCCCAAAGAAATCCCAGGGTTGATCTCCTTCAGAATGGACTGGTTGGATCTCCTTGCAGTCCAAGGCACTCTCAAGAGTCTTCTCCAACACCGCAGTTCAAAAGCATCAATTCTTCGGCACTCAGCCTTCTTCACAGTCCAACTCTCATGTCCATACATGACCACAGGAAAAACCATAGCCTTGACTAGTCGGACCTTTGTTGGCAAAGTAATGTCTCTGCTTTTGAATATGCTGTCTAGGTTGGTCATAACTTTTCTTCCAAGGAGTAAGCATCTTTTAATTTCATGGCTGCAATTACCATCTGCAGTGATTTGGAGACCCCCTAAAAAAAGTCAGACACTGTTTCCACTGCTTCCCCATCTATTTCCCATGCAGTGATGAGACTGGATGCCATGCTGTTAGTTTTCTGAATGTTGAGCTTGAAGCCAACTTTTTCACTCTCCTCTTTCACTTTCATCAAGAGGCCCTTTAGCTCCTCTTCACTTTCTGCCATAAGGGTGGTGTCATCTGCATATCTGAGGTTATTGATATTTCTCCCAGCAATCTTGATTCTAGCTTGTATTTCTTCCAGTCCAGCGTTTCTCATGATGTACTCTGCATATAAGTTAGATATGCAGGGTGACAATATACAGCCTTGACGTCCTCCTTTTCCTATTTGGAACCAGTCTGTTGCTCCATGTCCAGTTCTAACTGTTGCTTTCTGACCTGCATACAGATTTCTCAAGAGGCAGGTCAGGTGATCTGGTATTCCCATCTCTCTTAGAATTTTCCACAGTTTATTGTGATCCACACAGTCAAAGGCTTTGGCATAGTCAATAAAGCAGAAGTAGATGTTTTTCCGGAACTCTCTTGCTTTTTCCATGATTCAGTGGATGTTGGCAATTTGATGTCTGGTTCCTCTGCCTTTTCTAAAACTAGCTTGAACATCAGGGAGTTCATGGTTCATGCATTGCTGAAGCTTGGCTTGGAGAATTTTGAGCATTTCTTTACTAGCATGTGAGATGAGTGCAATTGTGCGGTAGTTTGAACATTCTTTGGCATTGCCTTTCTTTGGAATTGGAATAAAAACTGACCTTTTCCAGTCCTGTGGCCACTGCTGAATTTTCCAAATTTGCTCACATATTGAGTGCATCAGTTTCACAGCACCATCTTTCAGGATTTGAAACAGCTCAACTGGAAATCCATCACCTCCACTAGCTTTGTTCACAGTGATGCTTTCTAAGGCCCACTTGACTTCACATTCCAAGATGTCTGGCTCTAGATGAGTGATCACATCATCATGATTATCTGGGTTGTGAAGATCTTTTTTGTACAGTTCTTCCGTGTATTCTTGCCACCTCTTCTTAATATCTTCTGCTTCTGTTAGGTCCAGACCATTTCTGTCCTTTATCGAGCCCATCTTTGCATGAAATGTTCCCTTGGTATCTCTAATTTTCTTGAAGAGATCTCTAGTCTTTCCCATTCTGTTGTTTTCCTCTATTTCTTTGCATTGATCGCTGAAGAAGGCTTTCTTATCTCTTCTTGCTATTCTTTGGAACTCTGCATTCAGATGCTTATATCTTTCCTTTTCTCCTTTGCTTTTCGCCTCTCTTCTTTTCACAGCTATTTGTAAGGCCTCCCCAGACAGCCATTTTGCTTTTTTGCATTTCTTTTCCATGGGGATGGTCTTGATCCCTGTCTCCTGTACAATGTCACGAACCTCATTCCATAGTTCATTAGGCACTCTATCAGATCTAGGCCCTTAAATCTATTTCTCACTTCCACTGTATAATCATAACGGATTAGATTTAGGTTATATCTGAATGGTCTAGCGGTTTTCCCTACTTTCTTCAGTTTAAGTCTGAATTTGGTAATAAGGAGTTCATGATCTGAGCCATAGTCAGCTCCTGGTCTTGTTTTTGTTGACTGTATAGAGCTTCTCCATCTGTAGCTGCAAAGAATATAATCAATCTGAGTTTGGTGTTGACCATCTGGTGATGTCCGTGTGTAGAGTCTTCTCTTGTGTTGTTGGAAGAGGATGTTTGCTATGACCAGTGCATTTTCTTGGCAAAACTCTATTAGTCTTTGCCCTGCGTCATTCCGCATTCCAAGGCCAAATTTTCCTGTTACTCCAGGTGTTTCTTGACTTCCTACTTTTGCATTCCAGTCCCCTATAATGAAAAGCACATCTTTTTTGGGTGTTAGTTTTAAAAGGTCTTGTAGGTCTTCATAGAACCATTTAACTTCAGCTTCTTCAGTGTTATTGGTTGGGGCATAGACTTGGATAACTGTGATATTGAATGGTTTGCCTTGGAAATGAACAGAGATTATTCTGTTTTTGAGAACGCATCCAAATATTGCCTTTCGGACTCTTCTGTTGACAAATGATGGCTACTCCATTTCTTCTGAGGGATTCCTGCCTGCAGTAGTAGATATAATGGTCATCTGAGTTAAATTCACCCATTCCAGGCCATTTTAGTTTGCTGATTCCTAGAATGTCGATGCTCACCCTTGCCATCTCTTGTTTGACCACTTCCAATTTGCCTTGATTCATGGACCTGACATTCCAGGTTCCTATGCAATATTGCTCCTTACTTTATTGGACCTTGCTTCTATCACCAGTCACATCCACAACTGGGTATTGTTTCTGCTTTGGCTCCATCCCTTCATTCTTTCTGGAATTATTTCTCCACTGATCTCCAGTAGCACATTGGGCACCTAATGACCTGGGGAGTTCCTCTTTTGGTGTCCTATCATTTTGGCCTATCAATTGTACTCCAGTACTATTGCCTGGGAAATCCCATGGACAGAGGAGCCTGGTAGGCTACAATCCATGGGGTCACAAAGAGTCGGACACAACTGAGCGACTTCACTTATTCTGATGCTTAAATATTTTATTTGCTTGAGGAGATCTCTATTTATGATAAACACTCAGCAAAGGAATGAACTGATTCTGCTCCAAGTCCAAGGAGTTAAATACATTAATGGGCTCAGTGTTTGGAAGCCCCACCATCTGCAAAAGTATGTAGTAACAGTCTTTTGTGGCAATTAAACGGAGTATGGAAGTTAATTTTATTTCATTTATTAATACCACTTTCCTTATTATGTGTGTGTTTTTAACTTTGCTTTGCTTAATTATAATGGGTGTAAAGCACTTAAGAGAAGTAATAGGTTCAGATCATGTAACATCCTAATTGTACATTATCAATAAAATGAATTACTGGACTAATTGTAGTATTCACACGTGTTGTTGGAAAGTAACTAGTGTATGTCTGAGTCATCATAATTTCAAAGTCTCATGTTAGTATAGGAAGTGAATGAATAAAAGTTGCTCAGTCGTGTACGACTCTTTGTGACTCCAAGGATTATACAGTCCATAGAGTTCTTCAGGCCAGAATACTGGAATGGGTAGCCTTTCCCTTCTCCAGAGGATCTTCCCAATCCAAGGATCGGACCCAGGTGTCCCACATTGCAGGCAGATTCTTTACCAGCTGAGCCACCAGGGATGCCAAGAATACTAGAGTGAGTAGCCTAGCCCTTCTCCAGGGAATCTTCCCAACCCAGGGATTGAACCCAGGTCTCCCACATTGCAGGCAGATTCTTCATCAGCTGAGCCACAAGGGAAGCCCAATGTATGTCTGAATTACCATAATTTCAAAGCCTCATTGTAGCATAGGAAAATACTTCTAATTTAAGTAGTTAAAAAATAAAACCTAGCTCTCATAGCCTCTCAGTTTCCAAAGTTATTGCTTCTCTGCCATGGGTGATCATTTTCACCCTGGTGAAGTTTCTGTGTAACTGTCAGGCCAAATCATTCCATCTGCTATCAAACTTTGACAGAAGAACTATATCCAGGTCAATCTGGAAATTATCCTTTGCTTTTCCTTTTATTCCCAGCAAATTTGATGTGTATAATTCTTAAAGTAGCATGCTAGGCCTGCTGCTGAGTGTGTGGGAGGCTCTTTTGCATTGTGTAGGAGTTTTGTATAGAACATATTTTTGTAAAATATCATCATAATATCAGGTCTTTGGAGGACATTCAACAATCGAGATCCAAGAAGAAAATAAACAGACCTTGAGTGAAAGTGAGTTCTTACAGGCTGCTCGGCTTTCTCTTTCCTTTTTCAGCTTTCCTTTCCCTCCCCCCTCTCTTCCCCCGCTCCTCTCCCCCTCCTCTCTGCCACCTCTCTGTCTGGATTTGGAGCAGCCTTGCTATCCTGAGATGCAACGTCAGTTCTGTTTCCTTTAGTCAGCTACTTTGCAGTGAGTCCACAGTGGGCCTAGGCTCTCCTGGTATAAAAGCAGCCTAGAGTTCAGGCTCTGGGGTACTTCAGCTGCCTTGCTCCTCCCTCTTGCCTACTTACTGCCCTGGAATTTTCTAGTCCTTGCTATAAGTACACGGCTTGTGGGCGGCAGCTGGCGGAGCAATCAGAAAGTGAGATCAACTTCCTAAATGATGAACTGAAATGGCAGTGTAAAGGTGCTCTAAAAACAGCAAACTTCTGGGTCTAATAAAGCCACATCAGGGTAGTAAATATAGGGTAAGAGGACCCAAGAACGCCTTAGCTCTTGGGTTTAACTCCGCATTTTCCATGACAATGATGCCATATTTGAACTAGACATGTTCTCAGTGAGGAGTCTTCTTCATTAGGAGGCTTTGTCTAACCTCCAAGGCTGAGCTAATGGTCCCAATACTTCTGGCTCACTCACTAGGATACTATTGAGTAGCCACTAATAAACAGAAGAACTTTAAAAGACACAGCAAAATGTTGTCAAGATATTCTGTTTGGTGGCAAAAATGATATGTGAAACTGATATAAATCTTTCAGAAAATGGGGATGAAAATGTATAAAAAGACTATAAAGCCTGTCTTTTTGGAGACGGGATTATCTGCACTTTTACTTTTTACGTGGACTTTTCCGGTTCTTCCAAAGTGTGCGTTATGAAGCAAAAATGGAAAAATAAAGAGCATCATCTGCCTAAGTACCTATCTCCATTACTCCACTGTGAACTCCTCGAAGGAAAGCATCCTGTCTTAGTCATCTTTGTTTCCCTAGCATCTAGCACAGCGCCTAGAATAATCTTAGTGTGTCATAAATATTTATGGAACTGAAATGAACCTCTGGCACTTTGATACTTTCTTTAAAAAGTTTTATAATCACACCAAAGTAGCTTAGAAAATTTATGAACAGTTTGGTCCCAAGCCTGTCCCAACATCCTGATCCCAATCCCCAAAGGCAGTCTTTCCAAATTGTTTCTTTTAGGTCTTGTAATTATCATGAATATTGTAGACCATGGCATTTCACCTCCATTGATTGACTTACCATATTAAGACAAAACCTAAAAAGCAACTTGACATGAAAGGTCACTGCTATCAGCTCACTGCGATCCCCCTTCTCATCCCATAGTAGATAGTCACATTATCATTTTTAGGTCATCTATTGTACGTTTATAAGATAAAATTAATACCAAAGACCCACACTGAGGAAATTATACATATACTAAATGTAGAGCTCACAGAGATTTCTCAGAGTGAACAGACCTGTGGGATCGCCTCAGACGAACAGATGGTATATTATCAGCATTCCAGACTCCCTGGAGTTCATCTCATAATCTCTAACCAGCACCCTCACCAAGGTAACCACAGTTATAAATTATATTGCAATCAATAAGTTTTGCCACTCTTTAACTTCCTTTAAGCAAAATCCTACAATAAGTACTTATTTGTGTCTGTTTGCTCTGCTCAGCATTGCGTTCATAAGATTTATCCTTGTGGTCACATGACATACCAGTCCATTCATTCTCAGTACTGTACGGTACTCTACTGAACAGTCATTTCACAATTTACATTCTTATTCTCCTATGAATGAGCACTTCCACTTTGCAATTTTTTCAGTAAAGCTTCTACATGTATGTCTATGATGTGTCTATATATGATTTTTTGCTGGATATACCTGCACAAATGGAATTGTTGAGTCACAGAAAATAGGTATGTTCAGATTTGGTAAATGCTGATGACTTGTACCAACTGAAACACTTTAGAGGAGAAGTCATGATGTTCCATATCCTCTCAAACTCTTAGGGAGGTCAGTGTTTTTCAGTATATCATTCTAGTAAATGTAAATGCTATCTAATTTTGATCTTAATTTGTATATCCTAGATGAATGAAGCTGGGCAACTTTTTTCTATGTTTATTGTTTATTCTGGTATGGAAATCTATGTTTCAAGTGCTTAAACATCGTTAACACATTTGTTAGTTGTCTGACCTTATTGATTTGTAAGAGCTCTTTATATATGATAAGTCTTTTGTCAGATACATGTTTGTTTTTGCAAATAACTCCTATCTTGTGGCTTTCCTCTTCACATTCTAAATAATATCTTTTGATAATAAGAAAAGGCTTCCTTTGTGGTGCAGCTGGTAAAGAATCTGCTTGCAATGTGGGAAACCTGGGTTTGATCCCTGGGTTGGGAAGATCCCTTGAAGAAGGAAAATGCTACCTACTCCAGTATTCTGGCCTGGAGAATTTCATGGACTGTATAGCCCATAGTGTCACAAAGAGTAGGACATGACTGAGAGACTTTCATTTGATAAATAGAGCTCTGAAATTCAATTTTTCACACTTACTCTTGTGGATATGGCTTTTTGATTTATGCTTAAGAAATCTCTGCCAAACCCAAGGTCATGAAAATACTCTTCCATGCTGTCTGTTGGAAATGAGTTGTCCAAGGAGACACATGACAGAGCAAGAGCACAAGGAAAGCCCCTTAACTGAGAAGGCGTGCCCATCTGGAGAGCAGCAGGGTCTTTAATCCAACGTCCGAGGTCAGGGGTGGCAGCCGAGAGGAGTTAACCCTCTCCCGAGATCAGGGGCTGCAACCGAGACAAGCTACCCCATGCCCGAGGCCAGAGGCGGTGGCCGAGAGGAGCTAACCCCAGGTCCAAGGAGCAGCAGCTGCAGGCACAGGAGAGCCGAGAGGAGCTATTCCACGTTCAAGGTCAGGAGAGGCGACCTCGTCCAAGGTCAGGAGCAGTGGCTGCGCTTTGTGGAACAGCCGTGAAGAGATACCCCACTCCCAAGGTAAGAGAAACCCAAGTAAGATGGTAGGAGTTGCAAGAGGGCATCAAAGGGCAGACACACTGAAACCATACTCACAGAAAACTAACCAGTCTGATCACAAGGACCACAGCCGTGTCTAATTCAATGAAACTAAGCCATGCCGTGTAGGGCCACCCAAGACGGACGGAACTTGATGGAGACGTCTGACAGAATGTGGTCCACTGGAAAAGGGAATGGCAAACCACTTCAGTATTCTTGCTTTGAGAACCCCATGAACAGTATGAGAAGGCAAAATGATAGGATACTGAAAGAGGAACTCCCCAGGTCAGTAGGTGTCCAATATGCTACTGGAGATCAGGGGAGAAATAACTCCAGAAAGAATGAAGGGATGGAGCCAAAGCAAAAACAATACCCAGCTGTGGATGTGACTGGTGATAGAGGCAAGGTCCGATGCTGTAAAGAGCAATATTGCAGAGAAACCTGGAATGTCAGGTCCATAAATCAAGGCAAATTGGAAGTGGTCAAATAAGAGATGGAAAGGGAGAACATCGACATTCTAGGAATCAGCGAACTAAGATGGACTGGAATGGGTGAACTTAACTCAGATGACCAGTATATCTACTATTGCAGGCAGGAATCCCTCAGTAGAAATGGAGTAGCCATCATCGTCAATGAAAGACTCCAAAATGCAGTACTTGGATGCAACCTCAAAAACGACAGAATGATTCTGTTCGTTTCCAAGGCAAACCATCCAATATCACAGTAATCCAAGTCTATGCCTCAACAAGTAACGCTGAAGAAGCTGAAGTTGAGCAGTTCTATGAAGACCTACAAGACCTTTTAGAACTAACACCCAAAAAAGATGTCCTCTTCATTATAGGGGACTGGAATGCAAAAGTAGGAAGTCAAGAAACACCTGGAGTAACAGGAAAATTTGGCCTTGGAATATGGAATGAAGCAGGGCAAAAGTAATAGAGTTTTGCCAAGAGAACGCACTGGTCAGAGCAAACACCCTCTTCCAACAACACAAGAGAAGGCTCTACACATGGACATCACCAGATGGTCAACACCGAAATCAGATTGATTATATTCTTTGCAGCCAAAGATGGAGAAACTCTATACAGTCAACAAAAACAAGCCTGGGAGCTGACTGTGGCTCAGATCATGAACTCCTTATTACTAAATTCAGACTCAAATTGAAGAAAGTAGGGAAAATCACTAGACCATTCAGTGTGCAGTTCAGTTCAGTCGCTCAGTCGTGTCCGACTCTTTGCGACCCCATGAATCGCAGCAAGCCTGGCCTCCCTGTCCATCACCAACTCCTGGAGTTCACTCAGACGCATGTCCATGGAGTCGGTGATGCCATCCAGCCATCTCATCCTCTGTCATCCCCTTCTCCTCCTGCCCCCAATCCCTCCCAGCATCAAGGTCTTTTCCAATGAGTCAACTCTTCGCATGAGGTGGCCAAAGTACTAGAGTTTCAGCTTTAGCATCCTTCCTTCCAAAGAAATCCCAGGGCTGATCTCCTTCAGAATGGACTGGTTGGATCTCCTTGCAGTCCAAGGGACTCTCAAGAGTCTTCTCCAACACCACAGTTCAA
>SJYG01000641.1:444939-506918 GCA_006410535.1 Litocranius walleri | reverse complement strand
AATGCCAAAGAATGCTCAAACTACCGCACAATTGCACTCATCTCACATGCTAGTAAAGAAATGCTCAAAATTCTCCAAGCCAGGCTTCAGCAATATGTGAACCGTGAACTTCCAGATATTCAAGCTGGTTTTAGAAAAGACAGAGGAACCAGAGATCAAATTGCCAACATCCCCTGGATCATGGAAAAAGCAAGAGAGTTCCAGAAAAACATCTATTTCTACTTTATTGACTATACCAAAGTCTTTGACTGTGTGGATCACAATAAACTGTGGAAAATTCTGAAAGAGATGGAAATACCAGATTCCTGCTTCTTGAGAAACCTGTATGCAGGTCAGGAAGCAACAGTTAGAACTGGACATGGAACAACAGACTGGTTCCAAACAGGAAAAGTACATCAAGGCTGTATATTGTCATCCTGCTTATCTAACTTATATGCAGAGTACTTCATGAGAAATGCTGGGCTGGAAGAAGCACAGGCTGGAATCAAGATTTCAGGGAGAAATATCAATAACCTCAGATATGGAGATGACACCACTCTCGTGGCAGAAAGTGAAAAGGAGCTAAAGGGCCTCTTGATGAAAGTGAAAGAGGAGAGTGAAAAAGTTGGCTTAAAGCTCAACATATAGAAAACTAAGATCATGGGATCCGGTCCCATCACTTCATGGGAAATAGATGGGGAAACAGTGGAAACAGTGTCAGAGTTTATTTTTTTGGGCTCCAAAATCACTGCAGATGGTGACTGCAGTCATCATATTAAAAGACGCTTACTCCTTAGAAGGACTATTATGACCAATCTAGACAGCATATTACAAAGCAGAGACATTACTTTGCCGACTAAGGTCCGTCTCGTCAAGGCTATGGTTTTTCCAGTGGTCATGTATGCATGTGAGACTTGGACTGTGAAGAAAGCTGAGCACTGAAGAATTGATGCTTTTACACTGAGGTGTTGGAGAAGACCCTTGAGAGTCCCTTGAACTGCAAGGAGAACCAACCAGTCCATCCTAAAGGAGATCAGTCCCGGGTGTTCATTGGAAGGACTAATGTTAAAGCTGAAACTCCAACAGTTTGGCCACCTCATGCAAAGAGTTGACTCATTGGAAAAGACCCTGATGCTGGGAGGGATTGGTGGCAGTAGGAGAAGGGGATGACAGAGGATGAGAGGCTGGATGGCATCACCAATTCAATGCATATGAGTTTGGGTGAACTCCAGGAGTTGGTGATGGACAGGGAGGCCTGGTGTGCTTTGATTCATGGGGTCGCAAACAGTCAGACACAACTGAGTGGTTAAAGTGAACTGATGTTATCTTTTAGAAGTTTTATTGTTTTCCCTTTTACCATTGAATGAAAATCCATCTGGAATTAATTTCAACTTAGTGTTAAGATGGTCAATTTTGTTTTTCAGCATGTAGAAATAAGACCTACAGAAGGCCAACAAACATGTGAAAAGATGCTCAACATCACTGATTATTAGAAAAATGCATATTGAAACCACAGTGAAGTATCACCTTACACTGGTCAGAATGGCCGTCATCAGAAAATCTACACACAATGAATGCTGGAGAGGGTATGGGGAAAATGGAACATTTTTGCATCGTTGGTGGGAATGTAAATTGATGCAGGCACTCTGAAGAAGAGTATGGAAATTAAAAAAAAACAAAACTGAATATAGAGCTACCATTGACCTTGCAATCCCTGCACTTCTGGGCATATGCCTGGAGGAAACTATGACTTCAAAAGACACAGGTGCTCTAATGTTCATTGTGGAACTATTTACAACAGCCAGGACAAGGAAGCAACCTACATGTCCATCAACAGAGGAAGGGGTAAAGAAGATGTGGTTCATATACACAGTGGAATACCACTCAGCCATAAAAGGAACGGAATCGTGCCAGTTGCAGAGGTGTGGATAAGCCTAGAGACCGCCACACAGAGTGAAGTGAGTCGGAAAGAGGGAAACAGTATCGCGTGCCAACACACACTCAGAATACAGGAGAGTGGGGCGGGTGCGCTTACTCGCAAAGCAGAAGCCGAGACACACACGTGGACGACAGACATGTGACCGCTAAGGAAGGGGAAGAAGGCGGGCGGAGCTGGAGGGTGGAGTTGAGATATGTGCACACTACTGGCACTATGTATAAAAGAGAGAACCAGCGAGAACCTACTCCGGGGGCTCTACCCAGGGCTCTGTGGTGATCTAAACGGGAGGGAAGCTCAAAGTCCAGGGGGTGTGTATACCGAGAGCTGATTCACTCTGCTGGGCAGCAGAGACTAGCACACTTCAGTGCCGCTACGCGCCAATACAAATTAATTTTTAAAGTGCCCCCACCTCCCCTCACATTACAATGCCACCAGCGTCATAAATAACGTGGCCATGTGTTTATGGGCAGGGTTTTGCACACTCTTCTTTTCCATTAGCTCAATTATCTATCCCTGAGGCAACACCACACTTTAACTATTGTGACTTTGTTGCACAGCATGATATTTGCAGCATAAATCTTCCAATTTTGTTCTTCTTTATGAAGCTTTACAATACAATGTTCTTCTTTACTGTTTACATTCTTTTTAATTTTGCATTTCCCTTGATTTTTAGAAACAGCTTGCCAGTTTTCAAACAGGCTCATACATACAGACAAACACACATTTACTGGGTTTGTAAAATTGAGATTGCATTGATTCTTAAGGTTAATTTGAATGAAACTTGTATGTTGACCATGAACCTGAAAGTGCTAGTGCTCAGCCATGTCCGACTCTTGGCCACCCCACGGACTCTACAGCCCATGGGATTCTCCAGGCCAGAATGCTGAGTGGGCAGCCGTGCCCTTCTCCAGGGGGGTCTTCCCACCCCTTAGATCGAATCCACGTCTCTGGTATTGCAGGCGGATTCTTTACCAGCTGAGCCAGCAGGGAAGTCCGAGAACACTGGAATGGGTAGCCTATTCCTTCTTTAGGGGATCTTCCCGACCCAGGAATTGAACTGGGGTCTCCTGCATTGCAGGCGGATTCTTTACCAGCTGAGCTACAGGAAAGCCCAGTGCAGGCATATCCTTCCACTGTTTTAAGCTACTGGTAGATTTTCAGTATTTTGTAGTTTTCTGTGTAATAACATCGCATACTTTAAAAGTGTGCTCCTGTGTATTTGATGTTTCATGATTCTTTTCTATATTTCATTGCCTATTGTTTATTACGAATATAGATTATAATGGATTCTTTTGCATATTGACTTTATATCCATAAGCCTTCCAGAATTTAATTAATTCTAAGAGTTGGTGAAGCTTTTAGGGTCCCTCCTTTGTTTTGGGTCTTCTCAGAATTACATAGACTTTTTTTGTTTCCTTTCAATAGCTTAAAATATTCTTCCCATAAATCAGTGATATGCATACTCTTTAAGTACAGATGCCATGTAGAATCTTTTCTGTCTCTCTTCTCACTCACTGAGCTTCTGAGAGCTTCTGCCCCAGATAATTATCTGGGGTTTTGACACCCACCTGCAGCATTTAATACCACTCCTGCCTGCTTTTGTAGTAAATATTGTGTCCTGTCATTAGCAATTTCATAGGCCTGTGTGGGGATCCCTAATAAGATATCTTAGCATTGAGTCCATGGTAATGCATACTCTAAAAAATAAATTATCTGTACATATTATAGAAATTCAATGAATAAAAAAAATTTGCAGTATATAATAAAAGAGATAACTTACAAAAAGTTTGCTAGGTTTTAGTGAATCCTGGCATTTAAATGCAATAAACCTCTGTTGCCTTATATCTAAATTAGGGTGCTAATAACCTCTATTTCACAGTGTTACAAGAATTAAATGAACAAAGTATTCAATATTGTGAGCTCTTAGGATTAGTTCTCAGAATTATGCCAGCAACTAGTTAACCAGGAAATATTAAAATGAAGGCATCATTTCTCTTAGCCTAGGGTAATTGTCACAATAATACAGCTGTTTCCCACAGACATAAATTTGCAAAGCTTTATTTAGTAAATTCAAGTTACCCAGATGTCATTTGCCATTCAAAACCAATGGCTTCCTAAGTTCTGCTAAGTTACCTAAATGCTCTAATGCCATTTACAAATGAGTACTGGTTTTGCACCTGGGTCATTTGCTCCATAAACTTTTACCAACTGACAAAGTGGCATTATCTGAGTATTTCCCGTATCTTTCAGCTTTGTGACTGGCTTAGCTTTTACTTACAGGTTATAGCAGGGAACAATAATATCCTTAGCAATTTCTAATTCAGGACCGCTTACACCAGAGTCTGTGAATCAATGGGAAATAAGCATCATTATCTAACATATTCTTCCAATGTCAAATCAGTAGGTTAAGCCTTCAGCATTTCCAAAAAAATTTCCATTAGGAGTAGAAAACATGGGCAAATATTAAATAAGTATAGACTGTGTTTGTTTGCAAAATGCTTGTCATTCTGCTGGGCTGAGAGATGGGCCCTCTAAGACAGTGGCAATTATATAAGCCATAATACCGGGTATAGAATTGTCACCATGGGATCTGGCGCATCACAGCTCTTCAGAAAATGAGCATTCCTGCTTTCTGCTCCCGAGGCTGTTTCTGCTCCACACTGGCCAAAAGCCTGTTCCAAGCACTGCAGTCCCAGCCTGCTGCCTCAGCTGCTCTGCCTTCCCAAGAAACTCCCTGATCCTGGCCCCGCTCCTCGCTGCTTCTGAACTTCCTGACTGATTTGGCACTCAGCATATCCTGCCTGGCATTGTTTAAACTCTTTCCACACATTTCAGCTGATCCCTTTCAAACTGATCCTAAACTCCTTGAGGGAAAGTTTGCCTTTATGCTGCCCTGGTTTCACGGTAGGTTGGATGACTCACCGTGTGAACTCTCAGTATTCATTTCACATCTATGCAAGGAAGCTGGTGGAAACCGTGCAGCCTCATATCAGGGCACATGATAATCCAAATCGACATATACACGCTGCTGTATATAAAATGGATAATCGACAAAGACCTCCCTTATCGCACAGGGAACCCTACTCCATATTCTGCAATACCCCATGTGGGAAAAGGATCTGGAAAAGAACATGTAGCCGCGAGGCTGAGTCGCTTGGCTATACACCTGACGCTGACACAAGCCTGGACGCCGATTACATGTGGGAGTTCTCAGTTGCTTCAGGCCTGCAGGGCTCTTTGCGACCCTATGGACTGTCGCCCAACAGGACTCCTCTGTCCACAGGATTCTCCAGGCAAGAATACTGGGGTGGGTAGCTATGCCCGTCACCAGGAGCTCCTCCCAATCCAGGGATGGAGCCCACACCTCTTATGTCTCCTGCATTGGGAGGCAGGTTCTTTACTGTTAGCACCACCTGGGAAGTCAGGTCAACTATACTCCGATATAAAATTAAATCAAATTAAGAAAGAGAACATGGTAACATGCTTTTGAGGGAACTATACTCAATATTCTACAATAAAGTGTATGGAAAAAATCTAAAAAGAATATATATATATTTTATATATGCATGTATAACTGAAGTGCTGTGCTGTAGACCTGAACCTAATACAAAATTGTAAATCAACCATACTTCAATTTGGGGGAGGCACTGGCACCCTCTCCAGTACCCTTGCCTGGAAAATCCCATGGGTGGAAGAGCCAGGTGGGCTGCAGTCCATGGGGTCGTTACCAGTCGCACACGACTGAGCGACTTCACTTTCACTTTTCACTTTCATGCATTGGAGAAGGGAATGGCAGCCCACTCCAGTGGCCTGGAGAATCCCAGGGACGGGGGAGCCGGGTGGGCTGTCGTCTATGGGGTGCACAGAGTCAGACACGACTGAAGTGACTCAGCAGCAGCAGCAGCATAGTTCAATTAATATATGTACACATGTAAAAAATCAGCCACCGGGGAAATGGATATTTCTCATCCTCGGAGCACGGAACTCGGGATCACAGCCGTTCACTGCTAGTCTACGTGTGCACTGAAACGCTGGCCAGCGATTTCTTTAGTGCCGCTAGACTCTTCCAGGGGAAACCGGTCTCCACGTGCTGGGTCTTAGGACGGAGGAAACGCCGCAGCAGCGGCGCGGCAGCTCTCGTGCCTTCTGGCCTAAAGGAAGAGCGTTCCTTACCGCCGATCAGCATGGTGCAGATGGAGAAGATCTTTTCTGCATCCGTGTTAGCGGAGACGTTCCCAAACCCCACACTGGTGAGGCTGCTGAGCGTGAAGTACAGCGCGGCGATATAGGCGCTTCTGATCGACGGCCCGCCCAGGGTATTGTTCCCATAGTAGGGCGACTCCAGTCTCTTCCCCAGCTCGTGGAGCCAGCCTGCAAGGGAAGAAGAAACGAGCATGTAAGCCCCCGAACAAAGCCCCCGCGTTAGCGCCTGGGCATAATGATGGATGAACCTTCAAGGCTGCACCAAGGTGCTCGGGAGCAAGAATGTTAAAAGGAAGTTAACAGCAAGGAACCAGATTCCACAGCTCTAGAAGAAGAGCATCACTCCCATACCACTGTTTCTATGACACACACAGTAGAGAAATATGTACTCAAGAGTGGACTGGTGATCAAAGCTGGACAGCTCCTAATGCGAGGACTACCTTGAGCGACAGAGGCAGATATTTCTAAGCTCAGTAATAATGTTGTATATTTCACTAGCCATTAAGCTTGTTTCTCAGTTGGAACTTTAAGAAATGAAGGAGCTGAGTAGGTGTTTTTCAACCCTACGTGATAGTAAACAGCAACCAACACAAAAATCTAGACTGCAGACAGGCAAGATGCGATTCATTTCTATGGTGTACTAACTTTCCCTGCTTCATTCTCTTGACGTGTTGTACGCTAAATCGCTTCGTCCTGTCTGACTACTTGTGACCCTGCAGACTGCAGCCTGCCAGACTCCTCTGTCCATGGGTATTCTCCAGGCAAAATACTGGAGTGGGTTGACATTTTCTACCTTACAGGTCTTAGTCCCATGTTTTTCTCAAGAAGCCTTCTTTGCAACCTCATTCTGCTGTCTGGGGTTGCTGGGAAAAAACTATAACCAAGAGGTCCCTATAATAGAATTGGCAGCTACCACACAACTGTTCCAAAACACTGGGGTATATATGCATCAAAACTCATCTAATTAAATGCTTCAAATAAGCACATTTTATTGTATATCAATTATACTATCATCAAGCTATAATAAAGCTATGTTAATACAGGGAAAAGCAAGTATAATATTAATAATAGTACATTAGAAACACAACCCAGAGACCATGTTAAAATAAAATTCTTTATTAGAAATAGTTGCCCTTTAAAATCTTATGTTTAAAAATTCTATGTGTGTGTGTGTTTATGCATGCTACAAAGCACTATGACAATTCCCTTCAACCCGTAAGATCCCTAAGACTTTTGTTAATGGATGTTATTCACTGACCACTATTTTCTTATTAACACTTCATTTAACAGCTGCCCAAGAAAAGATGAAAAGTCACTACATTATCAAGTAGTAAAAATGCTGTCATTACCAACTAAGGTTGTAGAGTGTGGACCTGCGCTAGGTAATTAGAATGCAAACTTGAAGACAACAGGGCTCCTTGAAGTCAAGGAGAAATGCTCAGTGGCAAGCGCTCTGTTTTATTTATCCTGTCTCTAGAGACCTGCTTTCAACATTGATGGTCAGGAACAGCGGCGGTAAGGAGATACCCCTCGTCCAAGGTAAGGAGCAGCGGCTGTGCTTTGCTGGAGCAGCCGTGTAGAGATACTCCACGCCCAAAGTAAGAGAAACCCAAGTAAGATGGTAGGTGTTGCAAGAGGGCATCACAGGGCAGACACACTGAAACCATACTCACAGAAAACTAGTCAATCTAATCACACTAGGACCATAGCCTTGTCTAACTCAGTGACACCAAGCCATGCCTGTGGGGCAACTCAAGATGGGCGGGTCATGGTGGAGAGGTCTAACAGAATGTGGTCCACTGGAGAAGGGAATGGCAAGCCACTTCAGAATTCTTGCCTTGAGAACCCCATGAACAGTATAAAAAGGCAAAATGATAGGATACCAAAAGAGGAACTCCCCAGGTCAGTAGGTGCCCAATATGCTACTGGAGATCAGCGGATAAATAACTCCAGAAAAAACGAAGGGATGGAGCCAAAGCAAAAACAGTACTGAGCTGTGGCGGTGACTGGTGAAAGAAGCAAGATCCGATGCTGTAAAGAGCAGTATTGCACAGGAACCTGGAATGTCAGGTCCATGAATCAAGGCAAATTGGAAGTGGTCAAACAAGAGATGGAAAGGGAGAACATCGACATTCTAGGAATCAGTGAACTAAAATGGACTGGAATGGGTGAATTTAACTCAGATGACCATTATATCTACTATCGTGGGCAGGAATCCCTCAGAAGAAATGGAGTAGCCATCATGGTCAACAAAAGAGTCCAAAATGCAGTACTTGGATGCAACCTCAAAAACGACAGAATGATCTCTGTTCATCTCCAAGGCAAACCATCCAATATCACAGTAATCCAAGTCTATGCCCCAACCAGTAACGCTGAAGTTGAATGGTTTTATGAAGACCTACAAGACCTTTTAGAACTAACACCCAAAAAAGATGTCCTTTTCATTATAGGGGACTGGAATGCAAAAGTAGGAAGTCAAGAAACACCTGGAGTAACAGGAAAATTTGGCCTTGGAATGCAGAATGAGGCAGGGCAAAGACTAATAGAGTTTTGCCAAGAAAATGCACTGGTCATAGCAAACATCCTCTTCCAACAACACAAGAGAAGACTCTACACATGGACATCACCAGATGGTCAACATCTATATCAGATTGATTATATTCTTTGCAGCCAAAGATGGAGAAGCTCTATACAGTCAACAAAAACAAGACCAGGAGCTGACTGTGGCTCAGATCANCAGAAAAACATCTACTTCTGCTTTATTGACTATGCCAAAGCCTTTGACTGTGTGGATCACAATCAACTGGAAAATTCTGAAAGAGATGGGAATACCAGACCACCTAACCTGCCTCTTGAGAAATCTGCATGCAGGTCAGGAAGCAACAGTTAGACCTGGACATGGAACAACAGACTGGTTCTAAATAGGAAAAGGAGTACGTCAAGGCTGTATATTGTCACCCTGCTTATTTAACTTCTATGCAGAGTACATCATGAGAAACGCTGGGCTGGAAGAAACACAAGCTGGAATGAAGATTGCTGGGAGAAATATCAATAACTTCAGATATGCAGATGACACCACCGTTATGGCAGAAAGTGAAGAAGAACTAAAGGGCCTCTTGATGAAAGTGAAAGAGGAAAGCGAAGAAGTTGGTTTAAAGCTCAACATTCAGAAAACAAAGATCATGGCATCCGGTCCCATCACTTCATGGGAAATAGATGGGGAAACAGTGGAAACAGTGTCAGACTTTATTTTTGAGGGCTCCAAAATCACTGCAGATGGTGACTGCAGCTATGAAATTAGAAGACGCTTACTCCTTGGAAGAAAAGTTATGACCAAACTAGATAGAATATTCAAAAGCAGAGACATTACTTTGTCGACGAAGGTCCGTCTAGTCAAGGCTATGGTTTTTCCTGTGGTCACGTATGGATGTGAGAGTTGGACTATGAAGAGGGCTGAGCACCGAAGAATTGATGCTTTTGAACTGTGGTGTTGGAGAAGACTCTTGAGAGTCCCTGGGACTGCAAGGAGATCCAAGCAGTCCATTCTGAAGGAAATCAGCCCTGGGATTTCTTTGGAAGGAATGATGCTAAAGCTGAAACTCCAGTCCTTTTGCCACCTCATGCGAAGAGTTGACTCATTGGAAAAGATTCTGATGCTGGGAAGGATTGGGGGCAGGAGGAGAAGGGGACGACAGAGGATGAGATGGCTGGATGGCATCATGGACTGGATGAACGTGAGTCTAAGTGAACTCTGGGAGATGGTGATGGACAGGGAGGCCTGGCGTGCTGCAATTCATGGGGTCGCAAAGAATCGAACACAACTGAGCAACTGAACCGAACTGAGAGAGCTGCTTATCAACCACTGGCTTGCCTCAGAAATATCTAGAGGCTTGTCAAATAGAGACAAGCAGGCCGTGTCCCTGGAGTGTCTGGGACAGTGCGTGGAGGCTGTGGAGAAGGACTGAGGATTTGCCTTTGCACTGGATTCCCACGTGATGCTGATGCTGCAGATATAGGGAACCGTGCTTTGCAAAGTCATCCTCAATGCTGGCTGCAGCTGGGGAAGCTTAAAACAAAAATACATTCCCAAGGGCCACCTCCGTATATGGAATCAGAGCTTTTGGTTCTGAGATCAGGTACTGGTATTTTTAAAAGTTCCCCAGTAGATTCTGATGTGAAGATAGAATTTAGAATTACTATTCCAGCACTGAGGAAAGTCTCTAGCAATAGTAGAGTTTAATAAGTGTTATTTTTAAAAATGAATGAATTAATGAACATATAAATGATTCTGTGGGCTTTGCTCGTGGCTCGGCCAGTAGAGTCTGCCTGCAATGTGCGAAACCCTGGTTTGATTCCTGGGTCGGTAAGATCTCCTGGAGAAAGAAATGGCAACCCCTCTAGTAGTCTTGCCTGGAGAATTCCATGGACAGAGGAGCCTAGCAGGCTGCAGTCCATGGGGTCACAGAGGGTCAGACATGAATGAGTGACTAACACACGGACAACCCACACACATAAATGATTCTCGCACTCTGGTATGAGATTATACAGCATTGATGCGATATAGCATTTGTAAACTTGCACTAGATTCATAACAAAGTGCAATGAAGGGTTGTTTTTTTTTTTGATGATAGAGAATAATAAAAGGAAAGTTACATATTATGAAAGCTGATGCCATTCATAAGCTATGGTCATTTTATTCCATCTGGAAAAGAGGAATAAACTTGACATCTAAACAGATTTAAATCTGGACTCTTCCATTATAGGCTGCGGGAATGACTAACTCCTTCCTGTTCACGTTTCTTGTTTGCAACTTGTACAGTTGCAGTGGGATTAAATGAGACGTGACACGAAGAAATGTCAACCCCTTCAGTGGCAGAGGTTTAGTGTATCATACCTTGTTTCTCTCTCTTTCTCATGTTACTCAAACTGGAACAGAAGGTAGAAGAAATATGAGATCAGGAGTGAATTCTAAAGGAAAAGGAAGGTGGCGAGTAAGTGTATTCAGAGAATCCATGTGTGGCATCTGACAGAACTGAGCATCTGTTAACTAATGGAAATGAGAGGAGAAAACCTAGGTGCCAGCAACTCTTAAAACTGTGGGACTTATACATCCATTCGTGAAGCTGAAAAGAGACAGGCTCCTTTCCCCAGGACAGAGCACATAAGGAGCCACAAAAACAACGCCACGCACGTTTATAGGTGGTTCAAGGCTTCTTTGTGCAGGCCTGGTCCAAGGGCCCAGGTTAGAAATTCTGCTCCAAAATTTCAAGTGGGCCTTCCCTGTGGCTCAGAGGATAAAGAGTCCACCTGCAATTCAGGAGACCTGAGTTTGATCCCTGGGTTGGGAAGATCCCCTGGAGGGAAGGGCAACCCACTCCAGTATTCTTACCCTTCAATTAAAAAATAAATAAGTGAAAAAAAAAGAATTTAAAATGAAGGAAAGTAGGAAGTGGTAAAGCATGATTTGGTAAAATCTGGTTTAATCTTGTATAGAGAAAGACTTAAAGACTACTTATCCAAGATTAATTAAAGGGATATTACAAATCAAAACACATGTATATTTGTATGCACTGTCAGGGGAGAGTCAAGACAAGTAAGATCAGGGAGCAGAGATGACACATGGATATATATTGTGCTCAGGGTGCTGATTTCTGCAGAGCAGGGCTCTTACAGGCATTTGACCCAAGCGCTGTCAACTATGGGATTCCCTGGTAGCTCAGCTGGTAAAGAATCCACCTGCAATGAGGAGACCCCGGTTTGACTCCTGGGTTGAGAAGATCCACTGAAGGGATGGGCTACCCACTCCACTATTCTTGGGCTTCCCTGGTGGCTCAGCTGGTAAAGAATCAGCCTGCAATATGTTCGATCCCTGGGTTGGAAAGAGCCCAACCAGGGAGAAGGGAACAGCTACACACTCCAGCATTCTGGCCTGGAGAATCCCATGGAGCATACCGTCCATGGGGTCTGTCAAGTACAGCCAACGAGTGGCTGGTGGCTTAGCTACCTCTCATGTGCCTTTAAAATAGTGCTCTGAAAGGGATGTCATGCTCAAAAAAGTGATTAGAGTGGACAGTCAACCAAGCGATTGTCCCCTTGTTTCATGTTGGTCCTTACCACTAATATTTGGGAAGTCTCAACGGCTAAAAAAATGTCATCTTTCCTAGAGAGTAAATATTGCATGATTAATTTTTGTTTTGATGAGCAGAAGAATGAGACACCACCAACACCATCTGCTGCTGCTGCTGCTGCTAAGTCGCTTCAGTCGTGTTTGACTCTGTGAGACCCCAGAGATGGCAGCCCACCAGGCTCCTCTGTCCCTGGGTTTCTCCAGGCAAGAACACTGGAGTGGATTTCCATGTCCTTCTCCACACCACCATCTACTCATCTTGAATTAACACGTTCATTTGCTTATAGAACTCCAAGTTTTCTCATTGAAAATAAAGCCGAACAAACCAGCCAACATGTGAATTAATTCCTTAATTGGAACAAAACTAAAACATTTAAGAATTCTCTAAACCAAATCAGTTTTCCTAGAATATCATTTCCTTAAAACAGATAAAATTTTGTGATAGGCCATGCAGATGATATTAGATTATATGCTCACTCTGCTCCTGTCCATTTACGCACATGTGAAATCATCTCAGAAGCAATTCAGGGAGCAGAACACAGACAGCAGACCTACTTTTGTTGACTCTTTCTGTCCAGCCAGCTGTTCTATTTTCAGAGGCATTTTGTTTTTTCTTCAAGAAGGATTGCTACTAAATTGTGTTACAGCTGATGAAACAGAAGCAATAATAGCGATGAAAAACCCTGGTAACAGGGGAAAGGAGGTAACACCCACAAATCCGGGGATGGGCTCTGTGGGCTAAATAAAACATTTTCGCAGAACAGCTTGTCCAAAATGAGAGCACATGTTCCACTGTAACAAGACAACATGTCATTGTACTGTACTGAAGAGGCAGTTTCACCAATTTGGAGGCCAATCTTTTTTTAATCTGGAGAAATTCATCTCTAAAGGAAGGGATGTCCTAGAACAGTCTGTCTGCTTCTGCTCAGTTTTTTCCCTTAAAGAACATTTTGAAGGAACAAGCATACAGAAAGTAGAATCTAAATATACTAAACACACGGCCATCTGATAAAAACAAAAGATGTCATAAAATAACTCTGTCATTACCAAAACAGTTTAGATGAATAAGGTAGATTTATGACATAAGTATCAATTTTAAAGAAAGACTGCCTCTTAATGAGCATGCTCAGAAGAGCCTATAATTAAGCATGATAATTCCATCCATGTATTTTTCATTGTATACTTACCATGGGCCCAGTATTTTGCTTAGTTATATACTTTTAATTCTAAAAGGCAGTTTCTTATTATTTTACCATAGGTTTCCTACAATCATATACTTAATTTTATCATGCATATATGCACATTCACAGTTTATACAGGTATGACCTGCTTTATAGAATAGATGTGCTCCTGAAAAGGTTAGTTTATGTTTGTATTTGGTAAATTAACAGATAGTTTAGCTTTAATGAAAGGAATGGAAGCATGTTATTTAAGCAAAGCCTATGAGAGGGTGGGGCCAAGATGGAAAAGTAGGAAGTGCGTAAGGTCACTTCCTTACATGGGCACAAAAAAATTATAAATACTTAAAGAGAAACTTCGGTGAGAAAGACCAGAAGATAACAGAAAAAGATATTCTACAACTAAAACTAGTACTGAGATGGGTAGGAAGGCTGGAAATGGTGTACAGTCAAGACTTACACCCACAGGTGGGGGGTAATGACAACTTAAGCAGTTCTACTCAAGAAGTGACAGGGCAGAGCCCCACTCCAGGCTCCCCAGTCAAGGGTCCTGCAGTGGGATCATAAGCACCCAAAGCATTTGGTTTTGAAAACTAACAGGGCTTACTTTCAGGAGAGCCAGCGGGCTATGGGAAATAGAGACTCCACTCTTAGAGGACACACAAAACCTCACACTCTGCAGGACCCAGGGGAGATGCAGGAAATTGAGAGGAGCCTAGATCAGAACCATCGTTTGATTTTGGAGGTCTCTCAGAGAGGCAGTGGCAACCCACTCCAGTATTCTTGCCTGGAGAGTCCCAGGGACAGAGAAGCCTGGTGGGCTGCCATCTGTGGGGTTGCACAGAGTTGGACACGACTGATGTGACTTAGCAGCAGCGGCAGAAAGGCAAGTGCTAACCAGAGCTCATCCTGGCGACACAAGCACAGGCAGCAGCCCTCCTGGGAAACTTGCCCTGCCACAGGGACATGGGTGCAGGCAGGTGCCAGCTTGGAGTCCTGCCACCAGCTCGTTAATGTCGGGACCCAGCCCAGCCACCAACCTGTCAGCACCAGTACTGCACTCCTCAGGCACAGCAACTAGCCTGGTGGGGACACGGTTCCACCCACCAGCGGGTTGACTGTCTCAGGGCATCCTGAGTTCACAGCTGCTCTGGGACCTGGTCGTGCCCACCAGTAGCTAGCAGCTTCCACTCAAAGCAATTAGCCAGACTGAAGGCCATCCATGCCTAGCAGACTACCTACAGCACCGCCTTCCAGAAGAGAAGGACTCACACAGCCCACACAGCGGCACCCCAAAGGCATATATGGCTGGTGGCCAGAGGGGAAAACGCTGCTGGGATGCAGAGGGCATTTCCCACCAAAGGCCATCTCTCCAAGGCCAGGAGAAGTGATCACCCTACAAAATACACAGAAATAAAAATAGCAAAGTAGGCAAAATGCGGCAAAAGAGGAATATGCCCACAGAAAGAACAAAATGAAACACCAGAAGAATTTAGTGGAGATAAGGAACTGACCTCATGAGGAGTCCAAGGAAGTAATTTAAAGAACTCAGGAGAACGATAGATGAACAGAGTACGAAGTTAGAAGTCTATAATAAACAATTAAAAATACGTAGAGGAACCATACAAGTGAAGAATATTATAACTGGAATAAAAAACACACTAGAAGGAATTAATAGTAGATTAAAGGATACAGAGGAGTGGATCAGCAAGCTGGAAGACAGAGTAATGGAAATCATTCAATCAGAACAGAAAAAAGAAAAAAGAAAAAAGAGAATGAAAAGAAATGAGGACACTTTAAAACATCTGGGACAATATTAAGCACACTAACAGTTGCATTATAAGGGTCATAGAAGGAGACGAGAAAGATAAAAAGGCAGAAAGCATACCTGAAGTTGTAGTAGCTGAAAATTCCCCAAACAGGGGATGAAAACAGAAATTCAGTTCCAGGAAGAAGCTGCTGCTAAGTCGTGTCAGTTGTGTCCCACCAGGCTCCCCATCCCTGGGATTCTCCAGGCAAGAACACTGGAGCGGGGTGCCATGTCCTTCTCCAATGCATGAAAGTGAAAAGCAAAAGTGAAGTTGCTCAGTCATGTCCGACTCTTAGCGACCCCACGGACTGCAGCCCACCAGGCTCCTCCGCCCATGGGATTTTCCAGGCAAGAGTACTGGAGTGGGGCGCCACTGCCTTCTCCACCAGGAAGAAGAGAGGGTCTTAAATGAGACCAATCCAAAGAAGACCACACCAAGATACACTGCAATTAAAAACTGCAATAGCAAGATTAAGAGCAAGTTGAAAGTGAAAGTGAAGCCACTCAGTGACACCCGTGGACTGCAGCCTGCCAGGCTCCTCCGTCCATGGGACTCTCCAGACAGGAACACTGGAGTGGGCTGCCATTTCCTTCTCCAGGGGATCTTCTCAACCCAGGGATCAAACCCAGGTCTCCTGCATTGCAGGCAGATGCTTTAACCTCTGTGCCACCAGGGAAGCAGGTTAAAAGCAGCAAATAAAAAAGCAACATTTACACACAAGGGAACTCCTATAAGGCAATTAGCAAATTTTTTGTCCAAAACTGCAGGTTAGAAAGGTGTGGGATGAAATATTTAAAGTGATGAAAGGGAAAAATCTACAACCAAAAATACTCTACCAAGGAACGCTTTCATTCAGATGTAATGGAGAAATAAGAGTTTTACAAACAAAAGCTAAGAGTTCAGCATTACTAAACCCACTTTACAGGAAATGTTAAAGGGACTTCTCTAAGCTAAAAAGAAAAGGTCACAACTAGAAGTATGAATACTATGTGAAACAATCTTATTAGTAAAGGCAAATATAAAGACAATCAACCATGCATAACGTTACTAGGAAGTTTAAAAAATAAAGGTACTAAAATTATCTATAACCAAAATAAACAGCAAAGGATCAACAAAGCAAAAAGATACAAAATAAGATGTCAAAAACTATAAATGTGGAGGTAGGGAGTAAAAATGGAGGATTGTTAAAATGCTTTTAGACTTGAGATTATTATTAAAATAATCGTGTGTATATACAGATTGCTATGTATAAACCCCAGATGGCTGGATGGCATCACGGACTCGATGGACGTGAGTCTGAGTGAACCCCGGGAGCTGGTGATGGACAGGGAGGCCTGGTGCGCTGCGATTCATGGGGTCGCAGAGTCAGACACGACTGAGTGAACTGAACTGAACTGAAGGAGTTTCCCGGTGGTTCAGGGGTCAAGAATCTGCCCTCCGATATAGGGGACATGGGTTTGATCCCTGATTGAGGAAATAAGATCCCACATGCACAGGGCAACTGAGCTTTGAGGCCACAACCACTGAGCCCTTTCACCTCAACTACAGAGCCTGCATGGTGCAAAACTACAGCGTGTGTGCGCGTGTGCCCCAGAGCCTGAGCGCCAGGGCTGCGGAGGAGCCCGCACCGCAGCAGGGGCTGGATGCACTGGGGAGGAGCCCGCGCCACAGCAGGGCTGGATGCACTGCGGAGGAGCCCGTGCCGCAGCAGGGCTGGATGCACTGGGGAGGAGCCCGTGCCGCAGCAGGGCTGGATGCACTGCGGAGGAGCCCGTGCCACAGCAGGGCTGGATGCACTGCGGAGGAGCCCGCGCCGCAGCAGGCGCCGGATGCACTGCGGAGGAGCCCGCACCGCAGCAGGCGCCGGATGCACTGGGGAGGAGCCCGCACCGCAGCAGGCGCCGGATGCACTGGGGAGGAGCCTGCGCCGCAGCAGGGCCTGATGCACTGGGGAGGAGTCGGCACGCCACAGCAGGGCCGGATGCAAGAGGGAGGAGCCCGTGCCATAGCGGGACCGGATGCACTGGGGAGGAGCCCACGCCACAGCAGGGCTGGATGCAGCCAAAACAAAGAAATATTCTTTAAAAACCTTATGTAACCACAAATCAAAAGACAAACTATAACAGATATATTTATGGAAAAGAGAAAGTAATTCAAACATAATGCAAAATACAGTCATCAAATCACAAGGAAACAGAGGAAAAGAAGAAAGCATAAAAGAGCTAAAAAACAACCCTAAACAATCAACAGAAGGACGTAAGAGCACAAATATCAAATAATCACTTTAAACATCAGTGGACCACAGTTTTCAATCAAAAGACAGACTAACCAAAGGGAAGCAGAAAGAAGACCCATGTGCCTGCTGAGTCTGCAAAAGACTCGTTTCAGATCTAAAGATGCAAAGTGAGAGTGAGAGGGTGGAAAAGGCATTCTGCACAAATGGAAATGAAGAGAAACCCAGAGTGGAATATTTAAATCAGACACAGTAGACTTTAAAACACACATATATGTGCGTATATATCCAACATAGGAACACGTAAGTACATGAAGTGAATAATAACAGACATAAAAGGGGAAATTGAAAGTATTAATAATGCACTAATTATAGGAGATTTTCAAGGCTTCTGAGGTGGCTCAGTAGTAAAGAATTTGCCTGCCAAAGCTGGATGCAGGAGACTTGGGTTCACTCCCTGGATTTGGAAGATCCTCTGGGGGAGGAAATGGCAACCCACTCCAGTATTCTTGCCTGGAAAATCCCAGGGACAGAGGAGCCTGGTGGAATTCAGTTCATGGGGTTGCAAAGAGTCAGGTACGACTGAGCAGCTGAGCACACACACGGGACTTTAACAGCCAGCTTACATCAAAGGACAGATCCCCCAGAAAGAAAATCGATATGAAAACACTGCTCTTAAATGACATGTTAGACCAGATGCAGTTAATATGCAAATACAAGACATCACATCCTAAAGCAGCAGAGACACAGGGATCAGTCTCCAGGGTAGACTACACGCTAGGTCACAGAGCGTGTCTCGGTGAATTTAAGGAAGCTGAAATCATAACAAGCATCTTGTCTGACCAAAATGTTATGAGATTAAAACTCAACTATAAGAAAAAAATGCAAAAGACACAAATGCATAGATGCTAAACATGTTACTGTGGAATCAGTGGGTCACTGCAGATCAGAAGAGAAACTTAAAAATCACCTGCAGACAAGTGAAAAGAAAGACAGAAAGGTTCAAAATTTGTGGGATGCAGCAAAAGTAGTTCTGAGAGGAAGATTATAGTGATATATGCTTACCTTAGAGAGAAGAGAAACTCAGATAAACACTAGCCTTACAACTAAAGGAACTAGGAAAACACACACACACACAAAACCCCCAAAGTCAGTAGAAGGAAAGAAATCATAAAGTTTAAAGCAGAAATAAGTGAAATAGAGAAATAATAGAAAACATCAATGGAAATAAGAGCCGGTCTTTGAAAAGACAGATAAAATTGACAAACATTTAGCCAGACTTATCAAGAAAAAAATAAAGAGGGACAAATAAATAAAATTAGAGATGAAAAAGGAGAAATTACAACTGACATCACAGCAATATAAAAGATCATAACAGATTACTACTAACAATTAATAGCAATAAAATGGACAACAGAGAGAGGAGAAATGGACACATTCCTAGAAATGGACAATCTCCTAAGACTGAACCAGGAAGAAATTTTAAAGATATGAACAAGCCATGAGTTATGAAATTGAATCCATAATTTAAAAACTTTCAACAAATATTCTAGGACCAGATATCTTTAGAAGTGAATTCTACCAAACATTTAGAGAAAAGTTTACAACCATCCTTCTCAAACTATTCAAAGCTTTAGAATCTGAACTCATTCTATAAGGCCAGCATTACCCTGATGAAAAAAAAATTCAGACAAAGATATCACAAAAAATAAAATGGAAAGCCAATATCACTGATGAACATAAACGTAAAATTCTTCAACATAATATAAGCAAACAGAATTCACCAGTGCATTGTAGAATCATATACCGTGATCAATTATGATTTATCCCAGGTGTACAAGGATGGCTCAACAGCTTCAAATCAACCGACGTGATCCATCACATTAAAAAACTGAAGGATGAAAACCAAATGGTCATCTCAGCAGATGCAGAGAAAGCTTTTGACAGAATTCAACATCCATCTATGATAAAAACTCTCAACAAAATGGGTATACAGGGAAAGTGCCTCTATATAATTGAGGCCACATATGACAAGTCTATAGCTAACATTATATTCAATGGTGAAAAGCTGAAATCACTTTTTCTGTGATCAACAAGAGGACAAGATGCTCACTCCTGCCACTTTCATCTAACACACTATTGGAAGTCTTAGTTTCAGCAATCAAACAAGAAAAAGAAATAAAAGAAATTCAAATTAAAAAGGAAGTAAAGCTCACTGTTTTCAGACGACATAATATAGTATAAGTGAGTGAGTGAAGTGGCTCAGTCGTGTCCGACTCTTAGCGACCCCATGGACTGCAGCCTACCAGGATCCTCCGTCTATGGGATTTTCCAGGCAAGAGTACTGGAGTGGGGTGCCACTGCCTTCTCTAATATAGTATAAAGAGATTCCTAAACACACCATCAAAAAGCTATTAGAATAAATGGATTCAGCAAAGTTGAAAGATATAAAATTAATATGCAGAAATCTGTTGTATTTTTATTTTTTTAATATAAATTTATGTATTTTAATTGGAGGCTAACTACTTTACAATATTGTATTGGTTTTGCCATACATCAACATGAATCCACCACGGGTGTACATGTGTTCCCCATCCTGCACCCGCCTCCCACCGCCCTACCCATACCATCCCTCTGTGTCATCCCAGTGCACCAGCCCCAAGCATCGTGTATCATGATAAATAAAAGTGCATTTTTAAATACTAATGACAAGCTATGAGGAAGAAAAATTAATAAAACAGTCCCATTTACAACTTAATCTGAAAGAATAAAATACCTATGCATAAATCTAACTAACGAGGTAAAATACCTGTGTTTAGAAAACTATAAAACCCTGATTAAAGAAATTAAAGATGATGGAAACAGATGGATAGACATACTATGTTCATGGATTGGAAGACCGGCACCACTACTTAAGACAATCTATAGATTTAATATGTTCACAGATTGGAAGAATGGCACTATTACTCAAGACAATCAACAGACTGAATGCAGTTCCTATCAAAATACTTCTAAAATTTATATGGATACACAGAAGACCCAAAATAGTCAAAACAACTTTGAAAAAAGAATAAAGCTGGAGACATTATGCTTCCTCACTTCAAGTTATGTCCAAGCTATAGCAATCCAAACAGTATGGCAATACTACACAAGCAGACATACAGATAAACAGAGATGAACAAAGAGCCCAGAAAGGAACCCGGGCGTCTGTGGACACTTAATCTATTCTAAAGAGGGCAAAATAGAGTGGGGAAGAGAGAGCCTCTTCAATTAAATAGTGTTGGAAAAACTATATGGCTACATTAGAAATAATCAAACTGCATTACTCTCACGTCATGCAGAAAAATAAACTCAAAGTTGATTAAATGTAAGACCTCAACCATAAATCTCCTAGAAGAAAATAAAGGCTGTTTGATATTGGTCTTAGTAATATATATATATTATATATATATATATATATATATATATATTACTATATCTCCTCAGGCAAGGGAAACAAAAGCAAAAAAAAATAAACAAATAGGTACCTCAAATGAAAAATCTTTGCACAATATAGAAAATGATCAGCAAAATGAAAAGGCCATCTATTGATGGGAGAAGATACCTGCAAATGATATATTCAATAAGGGGTTAGTATTCAAAATAAACAAAGAAGTCATCCAACTCAACATGGAAAAAGACAACCAGATTTTAAAATGGGCAGAGGCTATGAACAGCCATTTCTCCAAAGAAGATAGCAGGCAGTCAACAAGCTCACAAAAGATGCTGAACGTCACTAATCATTAGGAAAGTGAAGATCAAAACCACAATGAGATGTCATCTCACACCTGTCATAATGGCCAGAATCAAAAAGAAAAGAAACAAGAAATGTTGGCAAGGATGTGGATAAAAGAGAACCCTTGTGCACTGTTGCTGGGAATGTAAATGTACGGAAAACAATATGAGGTTTCCTCAAAAAATTAAAACCAGAACTACTGGGCGTCCCATAAATTCCACTCCTGCGTTTTCATCCAAAGAAAACAAAGACACTAAAGCTATATACACTTCTTTGCTTCTCACACCGTTATTTACACAGCTAAGACACAGAAGCAGATGAAGTTCCCATTAATAGCGGAGGGGATAAAGAACATGGGATATACATAATCAGTTGAGTTCAGCTCAGTTGCTCAGTCGTGTCTAACTCTTTGTGACCCCATGAATCGCAGCATGCCAGGCCTCCCTGTCCATCACCAACTCCCGGAATTCACATCCACTGAGTCAGTGATGCCATCCAGCCATCTCATCCTCTGTCGTCCCCTTCTCCTCCTGCCCCCAATCCCTCCCAGCATCTGGGTCTTTTCCAATGAGTCAGCTCTTCACATGAGGTGGCCAAAGTACTGGAGTTTCAGCTTTAGCATCATTCCCTCCAAAGAAATCCCAGGGTTGATCTCCTTCAGAATGGACTGGTTGGATCTCCTTGCAGTCCAAGGGACGCTCAAGAGTCTTCTTCAACACCACAGTTCAAAAGCATCAATTCATCGGTGCTCTGCTTTCTTCACAGTCCAACTCTCACATCCATAGATGACCACAGGAAAAACCATAGCCTTGACTAGACGGACCTTAGTTGGCAAAGTAATGTCTCTGCTTTTGAATATGCTACCTAGGTTAGTCATAACTTTCCTTCCAAGGAGTAAGTGTCTTCTAATTTCATGGCTGCAGTCACCATCTGCAGTGATTTTGGAGCCCCCCAAAATAAAGTCTGACACTGTTTCCACTGTTTCCCCATCTATTTCCCATGAAGTGATGGGACCAGAAGCCATGATCTTCGTTTTCTGAATGGTGAGCTTTAAGCCAACTTTTTCACTCTCCTGTTTCACTTTCATCAAGAGGCTTTTTAGTTCGCCTTCACTTTCTGCCATAGCGACGGTATCATCTGTGTATCTGAGATTCTTGATATTTCTCCCGGCAGTCGTGACTCCAGCTTGTGCTTCTTCCAGCCCAGCGTGTCTCATATTACTCAGCAGTAAAAGTGAAATCTTGCCATGCATGCCGACATGGACGGATTCAGTGTGTGTTATGCTAGATGACATGCCGAGAGCTGGCCCACTGGAAAGGACCCTGATGCTGGGAGGGACTGGGGGCAGGAGGAGGAGGGGACGACCCAGGATGAGATGGCTGGATGGCATCACGGACTCAAGGGACGTGAGTCTGAGTGAACTCCGGGAGTTGGTGATGGACAGGGAGGCCTGGCGTGCTGCGATGCATGGCGTTGCAAAGAGTTGGACACAACTGAGCGACTGAACTGAACTGATGCTAGATGAAGTAAGTCAGAGAAAGACAAATACCATGTGCTTTCACATCTATCTGAAATGTAAAAGTCGAAACAAATTAACAAACACAACAAAACAGACACAGAGCAATATGTGGAGGGAACAGATGGTTGGTTGCTAGAGGGAAGAAGAATGGATGGAGGGAAGAAATGTCTGAGGGAGAGTAAGAGGTGCAGATCTCTCACTGCAAAATAACTGAGCCACAGGCATACACTACGCAGTGTGGGGAACATGGTCAGCAACTGACAGCATACGGTAACTAGACTCACTGCAGAGGTAATTGCTGCATAGAAATGCTGAATGACAGTGTTGTGTGACAGGAGCTCACAGAGTGCATAAATAAATTCAACCTCAAAAGCAAAGAGTTTAGTGGCTACTGGTGGTGGGGGTAAAATTGGATAAAGGCAGTGAAAAGGTGCAAACTTCCAGTCATAAGACACATGAGATAAGCGCATGATACTAAAGACGTGATGTGCAGCATGATGGGTATAATCGACACTGCTGTGTGTCACATGTGAAGCTTGTTAAGGTGATAGATTCTAGTGTTCTCATCACAAGGAAATGTTTTTCTACTTTAATCTCATATCCATTTGAGATAGTGAATGCTCAGTCACTAAAGTTACTGTGATAATCATTTCATGATGTAAATCAAATCATTATGCTATATGCCCTAAACATATGCAGTTCAGTTCAGTTCAGTCGCCCAGTCATGTCCGACTCTTTGCAACCCCATGAATCTCAGCACGCCAGGCCTCCCTGTCCATCACCAACTCCCGGACTTCACTCAGACTCCCGTCCATCGAGTCCGTGATGCCATCCAGCCATCTCATCCTGGGTCGTCCCCTCCTCCTCCTGCCCCCAATCCCTCCCAGCATCAGAGTCTTTTCCAATGAGTCAACTCTTCGCATGAGGTGGCCAAAGGACTGGAGTTTCAGCTTTAGCAATATTACTTCCAAAGAAATCCCAGGGCTGATCTCCTTCAGAATGGACTAGTTGGATCTCTTTGCAGTCCAAGGGACTCTCAAGAGTCTTCTCCAACACCACAGTTCAAAAGCATCAATTTTTCGGAGCTCAGCCTTCTTCACAGTCCAACTCTCACATCCATACATGACAGTGCTATATGTCAATTACATCTCAATAAAACTGAAGGAAAAAATAAAGCCTATGGTGAATCTTGATCTCCTTCAGAATGGACTGGTTGGATCTCCTTGCAGTCCAAGGGACTCTCAAGAGTCTTCTCCAACACCACAGTTCAAAAGCATCAATTTTTCGGAGCTCAGCCTTCTTCACAGTCCAACTCTCACATCCATACATGACAGTGCTATATGTCAATTACATCTCAATAAAACTGAAGGAAAAAATAAAGCCTATGGTGAATCTCTTTGGTGTTAGAAAACTTCAGTAATATGAAAGAGATGGTAATACCAGACCACCTAACCCTGCCTCTTGAGAAATCTGTATGCAGGTCAGGAAGCAAGAGTTAGAACTGGACATGGAACAACAGACTGGTTCCAAATAGGAAAAGGAATACATCAAGGATGTATATTGTCACCCTGCTTATTTAACTTATATGCAGAGTACATCATGAGAAATGTTGGGCTGGAAGAAGCACAAGCTGGAATCAAGATTGCCGGGAGAAATATCAAGAATCTCAGATACACAGATGACACTACCCTTATGGCAGAAAGTGAAGAGAAGCTAAAAAGCCTCTTGATGGAAGTGAAAGAGGAGAGCGAAAAAGTTGGCCTCAAGCTCAACATTTACAAAACGAAGATCTTTGCATCTGGTCCCATCACTTCATGGGAAATAGATGAGGAAACAGTGTAAACAGTGTCAGACTTTATTTTGGGGGGCTCCAAAATCACTGCAGATGGTGACTGCAGCCATGAAATTAAAAGACGCTTACTCCTTGCAAGAAAAGTGATGACCAACCTAGATAGAATATTCAAAAGCAGAGACATTACTTTGCCGATGAAGGTCCATCAAGTCAAGGCTATGGTTTTTCCTGTGGTCATGTATGGATGTGAGAGTTGGACTGTGAAGAAGGCTGAGCGCTGAAGAATTGATGCTTTTGAACTGTGGTGTTGGAGAAGACTCTTGAGAGTCCCTTGGACTGCAAGGAGATCCAACCAGTCCATTCTGAAGGAGATCAGCCCTGGGATTTCTTTGGAGGGAATGATGCTAAAGCTGAAACTCCAGTACTTTGGCCACCTCATTAGAAGAGTTGACTCACTGGAAAAGACGGTGACGCTGGGAAGGATTGGGGGCAGGAGGAGAAAGGGACGACCGAGGATGAGATGGCTGGATGGCATCACCAACTCGACGGACGTGAATTTGAGTGAACTCCGGGAGCTGGTGATGGACAGGGAGGCCTGGCGTGCTGCGTGATTCACGGGGTTGCAAAGAGTCGGACACGACTGAGTGGCTGAACTGTACTGAATATGAAAAACCATCCAGTAAAACGTGAGCTCATGGAATCAGGTCTGCATGTGTGCTTGTGTGTGTGCTGAATTGCTTCAGCCGTGTCTGACTCTGTGAGACCGCGTAGGCTGTGTCCTACAAGGCTCCTCTGTCCGTGGGATTCTGCAGACAAGAATCCCGGAGTGGGTTGCCTTTTCCTTCTCCAGGGGATCTTCTTGACCCAGGCTTCGAGCCTGCGTTTCTTAGGGCTCCTGCGTTTGCAGGCAGAGGCTTTACTGCTAGCGCCACGTGGGAAACCCCATTTATATGGATGGAGAAAAGAAAGGGTTAGCACATGCATCCTGACATCTGTAATTCAAGATATTAATACTATTTTACTTAATTTGTTACAAATGAGCCACACTGCCATGGAGTTCAGCTAGAAACAGGAATAGCACTCATGTTCGGGGCTTCCTGTTATTAAGCTGACAAATGGTTAATACTTTATAGATGGTTTCCATCTCATTTGTATGCACCAACCCTATAAAATAGGCACAGTTATCCATAGTTTGATTCATTATTTCATTATTCATTACAATAATGTAGAAAGTATTATCCTCATTTTTAAAGATGAAAAAACTAAGGCTCAGAGAGGAAATAACCTGTGAAGATGCAGAGTCAGGGCTCTAAATCTAGCTGTGCTTTTGGAGCCTAATCCTATGTCTGTTGCCCCACAGTGCTTCCCACGCTCTGTGTACAGACCCAGGTCACTGGTGTTGTGACCTCTGAAGGCCTTTACATGCAAGTTGCCATTTTTGCCGTGTTATATGTGCATGGTGGGGAAGGAAACTGTCTTAGTTAAAGTTCTCCAGAAGCACAGAAGCCTTCAATTATGAATTGAGAGATCGGAATGGCATATATTTCTCCAATGCGTGAAAGTGAAGTTGCTCAGTCGTGCCCAACTCTTAGCGACCCCATGGACTGCAGCCTACCAGGCTCCTCCATTCACAGGATTTCCCAGGCAAGAGTACTGGAGTGGGGTGCCATTGCCTTCTCCATAAAATAGATAATAATGAGTGTACATACTTGCCAAGTTGCTTCAGTTATGTCCAACTCTTTGCGAACCCCTGGACTGTTGCCCACCAGGCTCCCCTGTCGGGATTCTCCAGGCAAGAGCACTGGAGTGGGTTGCCGTGCTCTCCTCCCAGAGATCCTCCCCACCCAGGGATGGAACCCGTGTCGCATGTCTCCTGCACTGGCAGGGGCTTCTTTCCCACTAGCGCCGCCCCGGAAGCCCCAGTAACGAGAGCCTGCTGCACACCACAGGGCACTCTGGTCGGTTCTCTGCGGCAACCTAACCGGGAAGGAAATCCAAAGCAGAGGGGATGTGTGTGCACGCAGAGCTATCCACCTTGCTGGGCAGTGGAGACTAGCTCAGCATTGTAAAGCAACTGCACCCCAGGAAAATCAACCGAAAATAAGAATGAGTCATTTATTTAAGCGCTGCACACGGCCTTCTCAGAGCAGGGAGATTAGTCCCCTCTTGCAGCTGGCCTTGATGGAGACTGCTCCTTGGGAGCACGCCTTCCTCACGGTGCCGTGCCCACTAATAGAGCAGTCTTCCACAGCTTGGGACAATGCCCCAGGGAAATTGATCAGACCCTGAAGACGAGACTCAGGCAGATTTAGGGGATGTGGTGCAGTACAGCAACTTTTGAAGCCACAGCCAACATTCATTCAAAGCCAAGTATCTCACTAGGCTTTTTGATAAAGCGTCGTCTTCAGCCAGCTCACAGCCCACCTGTCTCTTTTCTTCTTTTAAATTCTCTTAAATTTGTGTAGCTCCAACAGATAATTTGGACATTTTTCTCTCTCTCTTTTTTTAAGGAATTGTTAGAACTGAGAAACAAATCTATCACTCTCTAACTTAAACATCCATGATCTTCCTGCTATATGACTTTGCATACCAAGAAGTAATTATTTAGAAGTATCATTTAGCTGTCTTATTGAAACCATTATGAAATAAGTTTGCATTTCCAGTGCCCATTTCTGCTTAGAGTGGGGAAATGTATCTCAAAATAAAGTAGATAAAAAATAAATCAGCTCAGAGAAAGCAGGTTTATCCAAATGTAATTCACAGCGTAGACGTGGGGTAGCGTCGTATTTAATAGAACCCGAGGATGACTTTAGGCTTCACGGGCGTTACTAGTGCTGAAGAACCACCTGCCAGTGCAGGGGACATGAGAGGCTGGGTCCCTGGGTCTGGAAGGCTCCTGGAGGAGGAAGTGGCAGCCCACTCCAGTGTTCTTGCCTGGAGAATCCCACGGACAGAGGCGCCTAGTGGGCTACAGTCTACGGGGTCAACTAGTGATTACCCAACAAACAACTCAGTTTAAACTCCGTGCCAAGGATTATGTAACAACAATGTATCCTGCTTGAGGACAGCTTCTCCTCCTGAAAACCTTCTGGCTAATCCTGTTACCTTAAAATGTAAATTATGGGAGTGGGTCTAATAAGATCTTTACAACCTTGAGACATTCTTTTGATTTACTGTAATAACTAAGAACTTCATTTCTTGGCGGAGAAGGCAATGGCACCCCACTCCAGTACTCTTGCCTGGAAAATCCCATGGATGGAGGAGCCTGGTGGGCTGCAGTCCACGGGGTTGCTAAGAGTCGGACACGACTGACTGAGCGACTTCACTTTCATTTCTTGGAGGTCCCATGAATCTCACACTTTGATTCTCACAAACTGAAAGGAGACTTACATTTCTGAAATTGTACAACCTACCTTTGGGACAAAAGTCTGAAACAAAGAATTAATCATAAAGCAGAGGAGACTGAACTTTGTGTCAGGAAATAGGAGCACTAATCTTGTTCTTGCCTCTAATTAAGTCCATGTATGACTTCCCTGGTGGCTCAGATGGTAAAGCATCTGCCTACAATGTGGGAGACCTGGGTTTGATCCCTGGGTCGGGAAGATCTCCTGGAGAAGGAAATGGCACCCCACTCCAGTACTCTTGCCTGGAAAATCCCATGGGCAGAGGAGCCTGGTGGGCTATAGTCCATGGGGTCGCAAAGAGTTGGACACGACTGGGCAACTTTAGTTTCACTTGCATGATCTTTTATGCACAAGTTAGCTTGTCTGGTCTCCTGTTTTTCAACTTGTGTACTAAGTGATTGGGCTTCCCATGTGGCTCAGCAGTGAAGAATCCATCTGCAGTGTAAGAGATGCAGGTTGGATCCCTGGGTCAGGAAGATCCCCTGGAGGAGGAAGTGGCAACCCACTCCAGTATTCGTGCGGAGAAAATCCCATGGATAGAGGAGCTTTGTGGGCTGCAGTCCATAGGGTCACAAGGAGCTGGACACAACTGAGCCAGTGAGCACACACACCGAGTGACTGGACTGAGTAATCACTAAGCTCTTTTTCAGGTCTAAGATTTTATGAAATAAGATCCATAATGCTTCTTCAAAAATGGATGAAATTTTTAAAGCAAAATGCTTGTGTAATAACCCATGATTTTGTGAATTTCTCTTTTATTTGTGTTTAATTATTTGAATGATGACCCATCAGCAAACATTGATGGGATAAGGATGGAAGCTTTTCATGTTTTGATCCATTTATCATTTCTGCTTTATTTCCACTGCTGAACAGCTTTTCAGATCAGGCAATGTTATATGCTATTAGTAATGCCAAGAAAAAAAGAATCTACCGTTTGTGCTAAAACCAGCCCAGAGTTGGCCAATTCTCTGAAGTCTATCTACAGTTGAAATTTGTATAATAGAAACTTCCTGAATATTGATGATTAAGATCCAGCATTTCGTTTAAGCAATGATTAATGAAAATATTAAACAGTATTGCAAACTTCCAAAATGGGCTATCATCAGGTGCACCAAAAAACCAAAACCAATCAAACAAAAACAGCTGAGCAAGAATGAAACGTGAGACAATCCGAATCACAGCTGAGCAGCTGCTATAGAGTTTTGCGATCAACCCTAAGAAGCGGCAAAATAGGCCATCTGTTTCCAGCCAGCTGGGGCACTTCTAAATACCTCTCAAGTTCGAGCTAAAAACAGAGGAAATTCTTATGTAGATTGGGCTCATGGCTAAATTAGCAGAACACGAATGATGAACTATTTGCACTTAACTTTCCTACATAAAATTCTCATGCAACTCACAGGGCTTTCAGAACTATGACCTATTTCTCTGAGTAACTTCCTTGGTGATTCCCATGGATTATTGAGTCTGTGGGACACACATCCATGCCTGAGCTCCGTGTTACCAAGTACAACATGTCACTCAGCGAGAAACCTGTAACCCAAAGCACTGGTCACCTGCCTCTACATCAGGACAGAAACCTGTTTCCAGAAGATAATGCAGGTCAAAAGTAACTGAATCCAGCCAAATTATCTTCTAGTGTGCTAGCCTGCTTTTATCGTTAGTTGCTCAGTCGTGTCCGGCTCTTTTTGACCCCGTGGGCTTAGACCTCCAGCTCCTCTGTCCATGGGACTCTTCGGGCAAGAATACTGGATGGGGTAGCCACTCACTTTTCCAGGGGATCTTCTGGATCCAGGGATCAAACCTGGGTCTCCTGCATTGCAGGCAGATTCTTTATCATCTAAGCCATCAGGGATTCATTTTATTATCTGCCCCCAATCTCTTTCAAATGGATGGGGAAACAGTGGAAACAGTGGCTGACTTTATTTTTCTGGGCTCCAAAATCACTGCAGATGTTTATTGCAGCTATGAAATTAAAAGATGTTTACTCCTTGGGAGGGCAGTTATGACCAACCTAAACAACATATTAAAAAGCAGAGACATTACTTTGCCAACAAAGGTCCATCTAGTCGAGGCTATGGTTTTTCCAGTGGTCATGCATGGATGTGAGAGTTGGACTGTGAAGAAAGCTGAGCGCCGAAGAATTGATGCTTTTGAACTGTGGTGTTGGAGAAGACTCTTGAGAGTCCCTTGGACTGCAAGGAGATCCAACTAGTCCATCCTAAAGGAAATCAGTCCTAGGTGTTCATTGGAAAGACTGATGCTGAAGCTGAAACTCCAGTGCTTTGGCCACCTGATGTGAAGAGCTGACTCACCTGAAAAAACCCTGATGTTGGTAAAGACTGAGGGCAGGAGAAGAAGGGGACAACAGAGGATGAGATGGTTGGATAGCATCACTGGCTCCGGGAGTTGGTGATGGACAGGGAGGCGTGGCGTGCTGTGGTTCATGGGGTTGCAAAGAGTCAGACACGACTGAGTGACTGAACTGAACTGCATCTCTTTCTTGTCTTGTCTTTTGTCTCAAAGGTTCAGAGTTGGAGCAAACCTAGGACAGGAAAATGAATCGCGGCATACCGTGTCTACAGACTGCTTCTCAGCTGTTTTTGGCAGCTGCCTGACACTCATGTAAGTTAGAAGACAGGAATTTGGCATCTACTGGAGAGTAATCTCAAATTTCTCTGGCTTGTGGTACTTCAGATTACAATTCTAATGACATTTCTTCCAAATATATTAGAGGGAGATACATTTTCTAACATCTCAATTATAAAAGTAACGCTAAAATAAATTAGACCACATAATATGCTGGAATGTTTTATTCAAATGCCCCATTAAAGAGTCTTCTGGATTTTATGTATCTTTACTTGGTATTGAAACCATTTATTAGAGGCATGTTCTACCAGTTTCTAGGAAGTGCCCTGGTCTCAAAATGACACGTCAGCTGTGAGGTGTCAGCCTTTGTTCTCCTTTGAAAGGCTGACTCTGAGTCACGTGTCTAATAATGCATTTAAACACAGGTAGCTAACCTTGATGGCTTGATGTGGCATGAGATACAGTAAGCTGCGGAGTTTGTGTGGCCATTACAAAATAAGGTTATAGCCAACGGGCGACTGAGTGCTTGAAACGAACTCAGGGCCATGGGGTCGTGCCAGGGGTCAAAAGTGTGTCATGCACATTTTAAAAATGAGAAGTGGATAGAGTGCAGAGAGGCAACACGTGCCGGAATCAGAAGCGCAGGAAGGACGCAGAAGAGAAACACGAGCAGGGAAGCTGCCAGGCGAGGCGGGGCCGGCAGCCCGGACCCCAAGGCAAGCGGGGCGGCGTCGGCAGCTCGCGGGGCGCTGTCTCGGGCTTGTGCTGCCTGGCCTGTCGTGGTACTTAGTTCTGACACTTAACCACTGGGTGACGCTGGGTAAGAGTCTTATCCTCTTTGGGTCTTAGCTGCTTCCTTTCTAAGGTTAACCAACGCCATCCACCTCAAGTGCCAGCAGACAGCAGCGCAGCACAGCAAGCGTGGACAACAAGCTGTTAGGGACTCCCCCGGAGGAGCGGTGGTTAGGAATCTGCCCGCCAGTGCAGGGGACGTGGATTTGATCCCGGGTGTGGGAGACCCCCGTGCCACTGAGCCTGCACGCGCTGCGGCCGCGCTCCACGGGAGAAGGCGTCACGCGGGACCGCGCCTGCAGCTGGAGGGGAGCCCCAGCCGCCGCGGCCAGAGAAAGCCACGCTCAGCGACAGACTGCCCAGGAGAGCAAAAGATAAACGCACAATAAATAAAGTTTTAAAAATTAGAGCAAAAAGCTGTTACGATTATTGCTGCTGCTGCTAAGTCGCTTCAGTCGTGTCCGACTCTGTGTGACCCCGCAGACGGCAGCCCACCAGGCTCCCCCGTCCCTGGGATGCTCCAGGCAAGAGCACTGGAGTGGGGTGCCATTTCCTTCTCCAGTGCATGAAAGGAAAAGGGAAAGTGAAGTCGCTCAGTGGTGTCCGACTCTTCGACCTCATGGACTGCAGCCCACCAGGCTCCTCTGTCCATCGGATTTTCCAGGCAAGAGTACTGGTGCCATTGCCTTCTCCGATGATTACTGCTGCTATTGTTTAAACGGACGAAGGTTTTTTGTCTTGTGGAAAATAATGGACTTTTGAAATCCTTCATTATTCAAAACATGTACAAAATATACGTCCAGAATCCCGTTTCCATAAGTAGAAAATAATCAACCCAATAGTAGAGATAAAGGACAGGATCGCATCATTCTTGGAAATCAAGGATCTTGCATCATTCATAATTACAAATGCTACTTTCCATGACGAGCTATCATACTGAAGGCATGAAATGGGTAGGACTTGTATTTCAGAATATTTCCTGGTTTCCATTTGGTTTGTTGTTACCTGACTGATTATGGTAAAAACAAGAGTAAGTTATAACATTTTTATTTGTGCCCTTGTGGTTGGAGACTACATATTGATCACTCAATGTCCTGAATATATTCAATGTGCTGAATATATATTAAAGAATATATCAATTTTAAGAATATGTTAATATTAAGAATACATAAGTATTTATATATTCTTTTCAAAGATTTTCTTTTATGTGGACAGTTATTTTAAAGGTTTCCCTGGTGGCTCAGACGGTAAAGAATCTGCCTGCAATGCTAGGGACCTGGATTCATCTTTGTTGAATTTGTTACAATATTGCTTCTGTTTTATGCTTTGCATTTATTGGCCTCGAGGCATGTGGGATCTCAGCTCCTCAGCCAGGATCACACCTGCAGCCCTTGCACTGCAAGGCCAAGTCTTAACCACTGGCCCGCCAGGGAAGTCCTTTATAGATTCTCCAATTTAATCCTATATTGCGTAATTTAACTCCTTACAACTCTAACAGCTAAATATTATTATATGAAAGTTAATATTAAAATATTGGTACTAAAAATGATTAAAGCAAAACACAACCAAAAGCAGACATCTGTTAAGAAGAAGGATTGGTTTGGAGTTGAGGTCTGCCTGAGTTGAAAGTCTTCACCCATTTTGTCCTGCCACACTCCCTCCCTGCTGATCAGTCAAGGTTTTGGTATTCATGCACTCCTGACTGACTTTATCTCTTTCATAGAAATGGCTGCTCCAGTAGATTTTTTTCTGTATTGCTCTTCCCCTCTACCTGCAAATGGAAATTTTCCGTATTGTCTTCAGCTTCAGGTCACCTTCATCTGGGACACACAGTCCTGGAGAACTGGCATTATTGTTACTTGGAGTGTGGAAACTTTTGTGATGTTCTTCACAACCTCCCACTCCCAGAAGCCCTAGCTATTATTCCAAATGTTGTTGGCGGGAACTGATGAGTTAATGGTCTGTGTATACAAAGGCTTAGGTAATAAAAGAGCTTTTTGGAACCACAGACTGAACTCTGAACCACTTCCCAATGCTTCCTTTTCCAGGAATAGAACTCTTTGGTTACCTTCTTGTGGATTTTGCAAGAGACTTTATATAGGTCAGACCCACACCGTGGAGAAATGAAAGACCACACAGCTTTTGTTTTCTTATGAGAACCCACTTTCTTATGTAATTTCTTGGACTTGATTGAAAATATTGGATAAACCAAGCATCTTGAATATTTTAACCATTCTACTCACTGGAGCTTGCTGTTTACTTTCACCTACAACACTTTTACTTACATCAACTCTGTGCTTACAAATCCATCATCTGACAGCCACGGTGACTTTTTAAGAACTTGGAGACAATGGAAACAAGGGCAAAAGATGGTTTGGTCTCTGGCCCAGCACATAAGTCATGCTGCAACCAAAATACTGGATGTGGTTTATTTGCCCACTTGTCTGACTTGCCCTAACAGTTTGGAAGAACAAGGTCGCTGGATGGTACCCTCTGAAAACCCTTCAGTCTAATTTTTGGGAAACACGTTTCAAATTCCATGGGGCAGGTTTTGTAGGTGTCATGCAGCGAGAAAGCTTTCCAACTTTGGGTCTACAGCAGAATTGACAAGAAGCACAGCCTTGATGGGCACAGTGAAGTCCAAGAATATCGTGGGGAAGGTGGCTGGAAGCAGCATCCGATTAACCTGGCGGGGCAGAGGGAGGGGCTGTGGGGCATTTTAGGAGGAACTGGGTACTGAGCACCCCAGGGAGCCCAGGCCTTGGTGGACCCCAGGACTGGCTCCAAGTTCCAGCAAGAGCTGGGGATCCAAGGAATGCATGATTTACCCTGAAGCCACAGCCTGGCTCTAAGTCTGGGGTTGAGACTAACCTGGCTCCCCTGGTTCTCTGCCCTTCAGCCGTCTACTCTTCTTCCATAATATGCAAGAAGCAATCAGAAGTATAGTTGTCAATAGCTCAGATCCAGCTCCACCCACTCTCTGAGGTCACTGTTTTCAAGGTCATAGGATACCATGCGCTGTGCCTGGTTCCCATTTTCTGAATATTCTGCAGAGTTTTACAGAGAGTCAGTTTTGAGGTAGTCGGCATGACAACACTTCCTGGTCTCTGAATGCTGTTCTCATATCCAGTCACCAACCACTAGGTGAGTCTTCAGGTCAGTTTCCTTTGCTTTAACCTCCACCACTCCTGAAGAGAGATTTTGCCTGAACCAGGAGACTGGAATATTACGTTCATGGCTTCTACCCACACAGCAATCTCTAAATAGCGTCTAATGAGTTAATTAACAAATACACTCAATTAGCAGACAGTTAGTGACCATGTGTAATTCTTGAGATGCTGTGTGATATGTAAAGACAGGGGAGCTAGGTCTTCACTACCTGGCAGTCTGTTGGGGAAACAATCCAAGGATGAGGTTGACAAACTAAGTGCTCCTTGCTAGAGCAATCAGGGTGTGAAGGGAGGGAGGAGTGTTCAAGCTGCCAGAGCAATCAGGGTGCAAAGGAAGGAAGGGTGTCAAGCTGCACCAGAGGAATGAGTAAGGTTTCGAGTCACATAGAGGAAGGAAACCTGAATGCCCATCGGCGAAGGCACTAGGGCAGGATGATGGCATGCATGCAGCATGGGGAAAAGGAAATCACGCAATCTGGATGAAATAAGGGCGTGGGATGTAAAGTCAGGGCTTCCCGGGGGTGCTGTGGTAAAGAACCTGCCTGTCAATGTGGAAGACATATGAGATGCGTGTTCGATCCCTGGGTCGGGAAGATCCCCTGTAGGAGGGCACGGCAATCCACTCCAGTATTCTTGCCAGGAGAATCTGATGGGCAGAGGAGCCTGGAGGGCTGCAGTCCACAGAGTTGCCAAGAGTCGGATAAAACTGATGCGACTTACTGTGTACACATGCAAGCGTGGGATGGAAAGTCATGTAAAGTATGTCTTACCTACACATTTTCAAACTTAAATATTTTCCTTTTCTTTCAAAGAATCAAAAATCAACAAGAAGACAAGCTGGATTTAAGTATAGTTTAAGCTGCTATATTCCAGACTCATATTTGATAAAATGTGTAATTCCTAGCAAGAATGTTAAGACTTTGAATAAATTAACAGGAATACTTGTCAAATCATTCTCCCTCGATGTGTGTGTGTGTGTGTAACAGTGAAATCACAAATAATATGGGTAGGGGGGAGATTTAACTTAGTTCTTCATAGATTCAGGGGGAGTTTGCTCAACTTTGTTTTGAGAATATCATAATGCCAAAAGATAATCTGTGCACGTACGTAATCATGTTAAATCACTTCAGTTGTATCTGACTCTTTGCGACCACATGGACTGTAGCCCACCAGCCTCCTCTGTCCATGGGATTCTCCAGGCAAAGATACTGGAGTGGGTTGCCATGCCCTCCTTGGGGGAACTGCCCAACCCAGGGATGGAACCTGAGTCTCTCACATTTCATGCACTGGCTGATGGTTTTTTTATTTTTTATTTTTTACCACTAGTGCCACCTGGGAAGCCTGCACAAAGATAATGCCTATTTTTAATTCTAGAAATAATTTTTGAAGAAACAATAAAGCAAAAAGTACTGAGGCTTTAGGAAATTGCTGAAGAAACCTCTTGAGATTCATCTGAGGGTCATTTATTCCGGCTACAAAGTCCAATTAATGCAGAAGCATGAAAGGCATTTTTCAGTCTTCAAAGAGGCTCATCCTGAAGATTTCTAGTTGATCACACTCATCTCCTATGCTGGTATCTAGATGAATATTTGTAATCGTTACGAATCATCATCACAACAATGCAATACAAGTATCTTAGAGGATCTTTCAGGATACCACAAATTGTCTCACTTGCAGTGCTTTCATTTAGGAGTAATTTTATCCCCTCTCGCTTTTCAGTAGTCTAAGGAACCAGGCCTTCTTTCCATTGCTGGAAGGGATCGCCCCTTGGGCGTCTGCTCCTTCATCACCCGCGGGGGCTTGCTGCAGTCTCACCGCACGGGTGATCTGCCTAGCTCCTGCCGGCCTGCCCTCTTCGTGAGAGTGGCGATTAGGGACCCCTACACGCCTGATTCCTGAGCCTGACTTGTGATTCAAGGTGTGGCACCTAATATGTACTCGTACATATTTTTCATAGGACAAAGCACATCTTTCTAAATCCCAGAGAGCACAGAGTCGATATTCTTGCCGTATATTTAAAACAGGCTTTGGGTTTTCAGAATGGCTGGGGCTTCAGCCCATCACTACTTGATTATTTGACTTCAGGTAACCTAGCCCTGAGCCAAAGCCTTTGACTGTGTGGATCATAATAAACTGTGGAAAATTCTGAAAGAGATGGGAATACCAGACCACCTGACCTCCCTCTGGAGAAACCTATATGCAGGTCAGGAAGCAACAGTTAGAATGGACATGGAAAAACAGACCAGACTGGTTCCAAATAAGAAAAGGAGTCCGTCAAGGCTGCATATTGTCACCCTGCTTATTTAACATCTATGCAGAGTACATCATGAGAAACGCTGGCCTGGAAGAAGGACAAGCTGGAATGAAGATTGCCGGGAGAAATATCAATAACCTCAGATATGCAGATGACACCACTCTTATGGCAGAAAGTGAAGAGTAACTAAAGAGCCTCTTGATGAAAGTGAAAGAGGAGAGTGAAAAACTTGACTTAAAGTTCAACATTCAGAAAATGAAGATCATGGCCTCCAGTCCCATCACTTCATGGGAAATAGATGGGGAAACAGTGGAAACAGGGTCAGACTTTATTTTGGGGGGCTCCAAAATCACTGCAGGTGGTGATTGTGGCCATGAAATTAAAAGACACTTACTCCTTGGAAGGAAAGTTATGATCAACCTAGACAGCATATTAAAAAGCAGAGATGTTACTTTGCCAACAAAGGTTCGTCTAGTCAAGGCTATGGTTTTTTCAGTGGTCATGTATGGATGTGAGAGTTGGACTGTGAAGAAAGCTGAGTGCCAAAGAATTAATGCTTTTGAACTGTGGCGCTAGAGAAGACTCTTGAGAGTCCCTTGGACTGCAAGGAGATCCAATCAGTCCATCCTAAAGGAAATCAACCCTGAATATTCATTGGAAGGACTGTTGCTAAAGCTGAAGCTCCAATACTTTGGCCACCTGATGTGAAGAGCCGACTCAATGGAAAAGACCCTGATGCTGGGAAAGATTGAAGGCAGGAGGAGAAGGGGACGACAGAGGATGAGCTGGTTGGATGGCATCCATCACTGACTCAATGGACATGAATTTGAGCAAGCTCCAGGAGTTGGTGGAGGACAGAGGAGCCTTGTGTGCTGCCGTCCGTGAGGCTGCAGAGTTGGACACGACTTAGCCAAATGAATAACAACAATAACCACAACTTAGCCCTCCACGTTCCTGCTCTTTCAGTTAAAAATGGAAGTAAAACTGCCTTCCTGCTTGGTGTGTGAATCAAAGAAGATGACTGCAAAGCATCCGGTGTGGTGCCTGGAATGTGATCACCTGATTAAAATGTGGGTTATTTTTACTTCTTCTGCAGCCTATCACTTTTTTCACAAATGCAGTACTCAAAAATAAATTAACTTTCTAAACTAGAAGATGAGTTGACAATTTTTACCATGTATCATGGATATATGCCCATGTGGAAATCAGGATGCCCAAATAAAATGATCCATAAATGTAGACAGAGAAAGAAATACATTGAATATCTCAAAGGCTTCATTATCACTTAGCATAACCATTTGTTTTCTGATTGATTCCACTGAGGTGCTTACAAGTTTGAAGGACACTTTGACCTAATGTTTTGTTTGCAATGACCTCTGACCCTCATCTCCATCTAGATACCATCATTTGGTTTATCTCAAGCTCTTTGCTCCATATTCAAAGGAACAGAGGCAAATTTTAATTATTTTATCCAATTAATAAGCATGGTTAATAGAAGTGAGATACAGTTGACAATGTTTACAACAGAGCAAGTTAAAATTTTTAGTTTCCAAAACAAAACAAAATAACCTGATTGAAAAAAAAAATTCCTTAGGAATGCTGAATACAGCAAACACAGACTGGGGGATAACTAGACATAGTAGAAATAATAAATAAAAAATAAAATTTGCAAGAACTAAAATTATATAGATTAAAATTTGTTATTTGTCAAAAAATGATTGAAGAAGAAAATATTCTTTAAAAAGTAGTTCTCAATTTAACTTAAATTGAGAAGATTGAACTTTTTTTCAATATATTATTTTTATTTTAAACATAAGTTTATTTATTTTAATTGGATGTTGTCACAAAAGAAAGTTCATCGTATCTGATATGTTATTTTAAAAACTTCATTGATGAATGAAATCTTGGATGTAAAAAAAAGACTGTAATAAAAATAATTCCAATACAATAGAAAAAGGAAATGGAAGAAAATTATTTAACCCTGCTGCAAAGGTGTTTGATTAAAAAATTAAATTTGTATGAAGAAGTTTTATCAAGTTTGTGTCACCCTCTAGATGAGAAATCAAAAATGTTGCTATCGTTCTAACGAGGATGTCTGTATTCATTAGACAGTGGAAGCATCCTTAGGGGTCAAGAAAGCCAGCATGGAACAGTCACAGGATTAATATGGATGTTCAAAATGGTAGGATCAAAGCATCTTGCATTAATCAAAATCAATTCCATGTTTGGTTGAGTAACAGATTTTAAATTGTCTGATTGATATCTTTGAATGTACCTGTTGACTCATAGAAAATAGAGAATTTTATTAAATTAGTTCTGTTAAGCTTGCCACACAAAGATTTAGAAGGATTTTCATCCTTCTAAAGGATGAAAAGTGTTTGATTCACTAGTTTAAGAGATGCCAAGTCTATTTTTAAACTTGGCAGTGGTGACAAATTGCTATTTTCTCACTCTCTCTCTCCCCTTTTCCTTACCAATCTTTTATCACAATCAATATGCCCACAATATCGGTAAAGAATGCCCACCAGAACTGACTTGCTTTCAGTGTTCACCAAGCATGCGCTCAACAGAGAAGTCACAGAGAGTCACATACCCTCAGCTGTCAACAAAAAACACTGCATTATTCATTAAAGAATAAGCAGCTTTTCAGAGTCCTATTACACCATAGTATTATTTTTTGGATTTCTGTAGATACATTTGCATCACTATGAATAAATGTTTTTGCATGAAACTTATAAAACACTGTATTTGAAGACCAGAATCATGTATATTCACTTATGACAGGCTCTTAATTCAACTGGGTGCTAACTGACTTTTTGGAATTTTTTTTTTTGGTAATTCCCAAGGGGGTCAGAGAGAGAGAGTCCCTACATATCCCAAAATATACCATTTAGCTACAGAATAGCTTTGCAACCTGTAAACACAAGCCAGGATATTTAAAAATTAATGGAATTAGCTGGCACTAACACATGGTTTTATGGGCAGATGATAAAATTAGAAATACTGCCCTTCTTCTGTGGGTTACATTAAAAAAACTCAACCTTGACAAAATTCCATTTCAGGCTAGAAAGACTGCTAAAAATAAGCCCATCACTGCTGACCATCAGCAGCAGATTTTCAGTAAAGATTGCAGACAATCTGGACACTGACTTTGATACTATAAATAAAATTACAGTAAATTTACTGTAAATATAATTTCTTGGGAACAGAACCAGCTACTGTGGTTACGACTTTAATAAAGTACCACATGTTGGTAATAGCAGTGATGACAGCCCCACCAACAGCAACTGGCCAGCGGCAGCAGCAGAATTAACATGCGCTGAGGATTCAGTAACGCTTCCCTGATGGCTCAGCAGGTAAAGAATCCACCTGCAATGCAAGACCCACAGGAGAGCTGGGTTCCATCCCTGGGTCGGGAAGATCTTCTGGAGGAAGAAATGAAAACCCACTCCAGTGTTCTTGCTTGAAAAATCCCACAGACAGAGAAGCCTGGTGGGTTATAGTCCAAAAGGTCGCGAAGAGTTGGACATGACTGAGTGACTAAGCATTGAGCACTTGCTTAATGAGTGACTAAGCATTGAGCACTTGCTTAACCCTTAAGCACCTGATAAAGCAGCTAACCCTCTCCCCGTGTCATAGGAGACTGCGCCTTAGACAGGTGAGTAAGCCGAGCAAAACTGACACGGGGAATAAATGGGAGAGCCAGGCTGTGACGTGAACCTAGGGCTCACCTTCACACAGCCTCTGACCCTGTGACGTCAACAGAAGCCCACAGGGTCCTGGGGAGCCAAAGGTCAGTTTCCAACATCTTCAGAAGAAACAGTGAATGTAGATTTCGAAAGCAACATACTCTTACGTGGCCGTTAGCGTTTATTTCTGTCTTTTAATATTTCAGTCAACTGAATCTGCCAATATCCAATGTCTGCCAGTTTTTAAAAAGGTCTTCCTAAATCACTTCTGTCTACAGTGGGGTTTTGGATTTTAGTTTCTGAGAAACTATAGTCGGGTTTTGTCTCTGTCTTTCCTGACCAATCAGAATGGAAGGAACAAAAACAAAAAACAGAATGGAAGGAACAAAAACAAAAAAGTAAAAATCAAGACTCTGCCTAAGTAAAGAACATGCTGTTTAGTTGGTAAGTCGTGTCTGAGTCTCTTGCAACCCCATGGACTGTAGCCCGCCAGGCTCCTCTGCCCATGGGATGTCCCAAGCAAGAACACTGGAGGGGATTGCCATCTCCTTCTCCAGGGGGTCTGCTGGGCCCAGGGATCAAACCCAGTCTCCTGCATTGGCAGGAGGCTTCATTACCACTGAGCCACCGGGGAGCCTAAAGGACATGTTACCGAGGAAATTTTGGCAGTAGTCTCCACAGGATTGTAGACTATGAAACATCTTAATTATTTCTTCTGTTTGTAGCTGGTTGGGGAAACTCTAAATCCAAAGCAAACGATTGCACATACGCACACAAGGAAGGGGAGAAAAGAGGAATTTAAATTTTTATGCCAGATGTTTAGTTTAGATAAAATTTTTAATTATCTTCTGTTTCTTATCATGTATCCATGAGTTATGTTCATAGATAAACATAAAATCTAAAATGGGGAGATTGTCCCAGTGGAAATTCTTTATAAATTCAATTGCCCTTATAAAAATATTCATATTAATACAAACCAAGTGGGGAGGGATAGATTTGGAGTTTCAGATGGACATTTCAAACTGCTATATTTAAAACAGATACCAACAAGGACCTACTATATAGCAGAGAGCTCTGCTCAATATTCTGTAAGAATCTAAAAGGGAAAAGAATTTGAGAAAGAATACATACCTGTGTGTGCATAACTGAATCATTCTGCCGTACATCTGAGACTAAAGCAATACTGTTGACCAACTATGTGCTGTGTGTGTGGGATCTCCCAGGCAGGAACACTGGAGTGGGTGCCATTTCCTTCTTCAGAGGATCTTCCTGACCCAGGGATCAAACCCTCGTCTCCTGCATTGGTAGGCGGATTCTTTACCACTGCACCACTTGGGAAGCCCTTACTCAATTATACAACAGTATAAAATAAAAATTAAAAAACTTTATTCCTCAACTGTGTGTGCAATAAAACAGAGAATCACTGAAGAAGAAAATCTATATAATTAAGGTAATAAACAGAGGAAAGCTTTTCATTAGTTCAATTTTTACGAGATCAGTTTTAACATATACACACTACTATGTCTACAACAGGAAAACAACGACCTACTGTATATATTCAATATCTTATAATAAGCTATAATGAAAAAGAATCTAAAAAGAATATAAATATTTTAATATATATGTGTATTGCTGCATCACTTTGCTGTATGCCTGAAACTAATACTACATTGTAAAGCAAATATATTTCAATAAAATTTTTTTTAATTAAAAAATATTTTAAAATATAGCGTGCATTTGTTTTCATGAGAATGTGCAGTTGGACCAAATTTGGCAAATATCATGAATAAAATTATTTTCCGTGTTGATCTGTCCTGAGTTTGTAATCAGTTCAGTTCAGTTGCTCAGTCGTGTCTGACTCTGTGGCCTCATGAGCCACTGCACGCCAGGACTCTCTGTCCATCACCAACTCCCGGAGTCCACCAAACCCATGTCCATTGAGTCAGTGATGCCATCCAACCATCTCATCCTCTGTTGTCCCCTTCTCCTCCTGCCCTCAATCCTTCCCAGCATCAGGGTCTTTTCCAGTGATTCAGCTCTTCACATCAAATGGCCAAAGTATTGGAATTTCAGCTTTAGCAACAGTCCTTCCAATGAATATTCAAGGTTGATTTCCTTTAGGAAAATCAACCTTGCAGTCCAAGGGACTCTCGAGAGTCTTCTCCAACACCACAGTTCAAAAGCATCAATTCTTTGGCACTCTGCTTTCTTCACAGTCCAACTCTCACATCCATACATTGACCACTGGAAAAACCATAGCTTTGACTAGACAGACCTTTGTTGGCAAAGTAATGTCTCTGCTTTTCAATATGCTGTCTAGGTTGATCATAACTTTCCTTCCAAGGAGTAAGTGTCTTTTAATTTCATGGCTGCAATCGCCATCTGCAGTGATTTTGGAGCCCCCCAAAATAAAGTCAGCCACTGTTTCCACTGTTTCCCCATCTATCTGCCATGAAATGATGGGACCAGATGCCATGATCTTCATTTTCTGAATGTTGAGCTTTAAGTCAACTTTTTCACTCTCCTCTTTCACTTTCATCAAGAGGCTCTTTAGTTCTTCACTTTCTGCCATAAGGGTGGTATCATCTGCATATCTGAGGTTATTGATATTTCTCCTGGCAATCTTGATTCCAGCTTGTGTTTCTTCCAGTCCAGCATTTCTCATGATGTACTCTGCATAGAAGTTAAATAAGCAGGGTGACAATATGCAGCCTTGACATACTCCTTTTCCTGTTTGGAACCAGTCTGTTGTTCCATGTCCATTCTAACTGTTGCTTCCTGACCTGAATACAGGTTTCTCAAGAGGCAGGTTAGGTGGTCTGGTATTCCCATCTCTTTCAGAATTTTCTACAGTTGATTGTGATCCACACAGTCAAAGGCTTTGGCATAGTCAATAAAGTCAAAATAAATGTTTTTCTGGAACTCTGTTGCTTTTTCCATGATCCAGTGGATGTTGGCAATTTGATCTCTGGTTCCTCTGCCTTTTCTAAAACCAGCTTGAACATCTGGAAGTTCACGGTTTATGTATTGCTGAAGCCTGGCTTGGAGAATTTTGAGCATTACTTTACTGGCGTGTGAGATGAGTGCAATTGTGTGGTAGTTTGAGCGTTCTTTGGCACTGCCTTTCTTTGGGATTGGAATGAAAAATTCCTGAAAAAGCTGTATTAATCAGGTCACACCTTCCCTGGCCTCTGTTGTCTTGAGGATTGTGTCTACACATCATCAGTAAAGACTCCAATTGATTAATCAATTATTTTGGTTGTAGCCTTGTTTTTACTTACTGTGTGTCTGGCATGACAAAAAAATAAAAAAAAATTTAAAAATTCTGAAATGCTTAAATATGAGAGATTCACTCCCCAAAGTCCCAGTTCTGTAGTTCTCTAGAAAGATGAGACGTGGGTCACCCCTCATCTATACTGGTCTACGGGCAGGTCGTGGCTGGCCCGTCAGATGGTGCCCGGCTTCTCCATTTGCTCCATGAAAGTAGGCCCCCTTCTCCTCTAGGCTTTTTATTTTGTGACCCTCATCTGGGGAAGAGTTTTCTAGACTGAACAGAGACAACTCATCCACTCGCCATTTCTGAAACACACCGTGAGATTTTCTTCCTCTGCGCCTTTCTTCACACTGTGCCCAGCTCTGCCTCACCACCTAAATGTCCTCTAACGCAGCCTCTCCAAAGCAGGACTCATTTTCTGCAGCCCAGCTCAAATGCCATCTTCAGGGAGAGTCAGTTAGAAGCACTTCAGCTTCTTTCTGAACTACCAAGGAAGTTTTTGCCTGTACAAACTTATGCCAAACCAATATGAAACGAAAAAGAGAAGGAAAATCCTGCATATCTTTATGTCCACCTCTTGTTTTTCTAACAACAAAGCCCACTTCTTGCAGGCAGGCTCTAAGGTTGCTTGTTTTGCTCACCGCTCATAATGCTGTCCTTCTTAGTGAAGTGAAGCTGCTCAGTCGTGTCCGACTCTTTGCAACCCCATGGACTGCAGCCCACCAGGCTCCTCCACCCATGGGATTCTCCAGGCAAGAACACTGGAGTGGGCTGCCATGCCCTTCTCCAGAGGATCAAACCCAGGTCTATGCAGGATCTCTGACCCAGGGATCGAACCCAGGTCTCCTGCCTCGCGGGCAGATTCTTTATGGTCTGAATATTTCTTTTTTAGTAAATGCTAAGAACTTTGTAGGGTTTAGATGCAACAATCTCAAAGAAGTCTTTTTCTGCTTTATTTTTTCTATATCTTTAGCCTTTTAGGAAAATAATATGCAGAACATTAAACTGTCACTTATTCCAAAAGAATTGCTATGATTAATATACTCGCTGGAAAAAAATAATTGTATCTTAAACACATTTGATGATGTCTTCTTAAGACAGCGACATAATTTGTTTTCCTGGTAACTGAACAATTCTGCCTGAAGAATTTCAGATTTGAGGGCTTAAGTTTAAATGATTTTCCCCCATAAAGGCATTCCAAGTGGGAATAAGGTCTTAAGTAATTAACCCTTATTCAACTGGCCTTTTATAGGTTAGATTACAGCCATTTGTATATTTTAAAGGTAATATACAAAAATATCACATTGGAATTTAGATTATATTATTTTGGGCAGAAATGAAGACTGTGGTTCTGGCAAGATTATGAACTTACCTTATGTGCAAGCCCTTCTGATAGAAACACCTGGAAATATACATATGCTTTCAAAAGAGGAAGTAAAATGTACATATGCAAAAATGAGGAATAGCAAGTCTGTTGGCTGATGCTGTGGTGGGGATGGTATGGGGAGACAGGGATCACAGCTTGTTAGAATTAACAGTGTCTGATCTCAGGTCTCATGGCTGCAAGATGGTTCTTCCACAGGGCACAGGAAAGCACACTGAAGTCCTACAGACACCGGAAGCAACACCTTGTATACAGCTGGGATATTCGAACGTGACACACACAAGGTGAAGGGTAGAAGTAATTCACCCAACAGCTTACAGAGATGGTGAGGAAAATCAGAGTGTGAAAAAAGTAGCATCTTGAATTTAAAAAATTTAGACTTGTGCCTTGCATTGCATTAGTATCTAAATGTATATGCTCCATGAAGCACTGAGACCCTGAAGTTAAGAAATTTTTAAACATTTGATCCTAGGGCAAGGGTAAACCCTACTGCTCTTGGCAGAAGCAAGCATGCAAACAGCAGCCGAAATTCTGAATATGCTCGTAGCTCAATCTGCACAGGGCTCCTTGGTGGCTCAGATGGTAAAGGATCTGCCTACACTGAGGGAGACCCAGGTTCAAACCTCTGGTCGGGAAGACTCCCTGGAGAAGGAAATGGCAAACCACTTTAGCTTTCTTGCCTGGAGAACTCCATGGGCAGAGGAGCCTGGTGGGCTACAATCTATGGGGTCACACAGAGTCAGACACGAGCAAGTGACTAACACTCAGTCTGCCTGGGGCCACAAAGAGCTGGACACAGCTGAGTGGCTGACATGCAATCTGTACAGGATCCTACAAGAAAGAACCTCTATTAAAGATGAATTCACAATAAACTTTTTTTTTTTTAATTACAAAATCCATGAGGAACTAGCTCATCTTTTGCAAGAGTTAGATGAACAGAAAATTAGCCCATGATGAACTTCAATTAAGAAAGTAAAACTGAGGCAATACAATAAGACAGTATGTCTTTATAATATTTAAATTCAATTCAGAAGCTTGACCTCACGGAAAAAAATAAGAAACTGAAATTATAAAAAAGGAACCAAAAAATTATGGAAAATCAACAGAGATCTGAAAAAGCATCAAATAGAATTTTTATATATAGCTGGTCAGAAAATAGTTAATAACAATCTGTACCATATGTATAATTAAATTCAGAAGCTTGATATCAAGGACATATATAAAATCTTGAACTAAAAATAATGTTTAAAAAGTTGTATGTACATAATAATATCCTCACCAAAAAAAAAAACATATTCAACTAGGCTTCAACAGATGCTGAAGAATCGGTATCACAGAGACCAAATTCTGTGACAGCCAATAAATGTAATTAGAAATCTGTAACAAAGTTTTAACTTCAGAAATTTCATACAGTTTGAGTAACAACTTTTGAGACTTCAAGGCTTAGAAGTGTACAGTATTAAATACATTATTGAGGAAAGAAGAGAGGTTTCAAATGAATGAAACTGAGGGTCTAAGTTACCAAAGAGGGAATTAGAATGACCCTCTCCAGCAAAAAAGTGTATATATGTGTGTATATACACATATGTTCTGCCTTGTTCTACTTTACTTATTCAGGGAATGAAAATTTAAGAAGAATTAGACATTTTTTATACTCTCTACTCCTCAACACCCTCCAAGATTTTCTCAAGTGTCAAAACATTGGTAGCAACTGCTGATGAAGCTCTGTGGAAAAAGGCACACACAATACGACCAACTGAAGAGTTAATTAGCACAACTGCTTCAAAAGAACTCGACAATTTGTGCTAATTCTATAGATGCACGTGCCCTTGACCCAGAGAAATTCTCACATGTGAACACAGAGAAACGTGTCTTTGGCTGCTCATTGCCCACGATCTGTCGGCGTGAGGTGCAAATCAGCTCAGTAAGGGAAGGGATAAGAAAGGGTGAGAAAGTGTCGGTCATAGGATGAGAAAATCGGCTCATTGTACAATAGAATTCTAGTAAACAGTCAAAAATGAGCATGTGAGATGCATGACTGTGATGGACTGATCTTAAGGAAAAATGAGTGCAATGAGAATGTAAAAAGATACAAAGAAGAGAGAAGCCCCAGCTCCTGTGTGTGTTATCTGTGTATCTAGGGCAAGCCATACAATCTGTGTGCCTTGGTTTTCTCATCTGTAAATAAAGATGATAACAGTATTGGTATCATAAATTTATGGCAAGATTAAATGAATAATTCCTACAAGATGCCTTAATGCCTAGCACTGAGAAAGCCTTGTGAATGGTTGTTGTTGCTATTATCACTATAATTATTATCACTACTACTTCTTATATGTGGGATGATTTATATGGAAGATAACGAGGGAAAGCTGAGAAGAAAATGGCAAACCACTCCAGTACTCTTGCCTGGGAAATTCCGACAGAGGAGCCTGGTGGGCTATGTGGGGTCACAAGAGTTGAACACGACTTAGCAACTGAACAACAACAATGAGGGAAAATAGTATCATATTGCTTTCCTAATATGTGTGCATTGTAACAACAGCGTCTAAGAAAATCTTATGCACCAACTTGAATAGCAAGGAGGAAAGATAGAAGGAGCAAGGCGGAACTGAAGGAGTGTGGGGCTCTGGCTTTCCTTTTTAATATTTATTTTATTTATTTGGCTGTGCTCAGTCTTAGTGGCAGCACACAGGATCTCTAGTTGCACTGAGTGGGGTTTAATGCCCTGACCAAGGCTCCGCCCTGGGCCCCCTGAGTTGAGAGCGCAGAGTCTTAGCCACTGGCCCACCGGACAAGCCCCAGGCTCCTGGCTTTATCTGTAATATTGCACTGACTTTAAAAATAGAAACAAAATAAATACGTTAAAGCAAAATGTTAAAAAGATGTAAGTTTTATAAGGGGACCATTATATTTATTCTAAACTTTTCATACTTTAAATTTTCAGGAAATTTCAAAATTTTCAAGCTTTAGAGCTTTGTTTCTGTGTTTTTCTAAAATGAGGTGGAAAATATCTGCCACAGGGGATTTTAATAAAGATCAGGTGAGATAATGCACACAGCTAGGCACTGTGTGTAGTAGGTGGTACTTAATAAATGCAAGTCAAATATTAATCGAATATAAATTGTTTCCAAAAAGTGTAAAGAAAAAACAAATTTCCAACTTAGTTTTCTACTCACTAAATTTATTTCTTATTCATATATGAACTAGTTTGCAGATGTGATGGGGATTGGAAAGGTATAGAGAAATGAAAAATCAGAAGAATTCAATTACTGTTGGCTTAGGACTTTATAACTGGGAGTATAAAATTTACAAAATGTCAGAAGGCTTTTTAAAAGTTTGCTACTCAAAGTGCGATGTGGGTCCCACTCACTGGGGAGGGGGTTAAAAATGCTGGATCTTGGGCTCCACCTCAAAATTTCTAGAATTAGAATATGTTTTTTAATACAATCCTCACATGATTTCAGCATAAAGTTCGAGACAGTACTTAAAAAAAAAATAATGATTTAGTCCAGAGATCTGTCACTAGGGTCCATTTTAATGGTTAGAAAACTTCATTTTAGGCTTTTTCTCCCCTTTCTTAATTTCATATATTCCCAAGAATGAGAATCTACAGATCAAGGTTATCTAAAAACGTTTTTGTAATCCTTTACACAGAACCTGAAAATGTAGAGTGCTAGTCAGCTCCACTTTCTTGAGGGAAATTTGATACAGTGATTGAAATAATCAGCTCACAATATCATAAGCCTGGTCATTTCCCCCCATTATATGAGGCTTGTAAAGGCTAAGCTGTTAATAACTAGAGAGTCTTTAAAATCAATCAGCTTTTTATGATGTTTTATCCAATGAAGATCAGGAGATTTAGGATTAAAATTGTCAATGAAAAATTGAAAATGGTATCTTACTTAATCCTTTTCTTCCCATTCTAGATTTTGGGCTTTTTTTTTCAGTGATACAGATACAGGTTTAGACATCTCCAATGGATGAGAGTACTCCTGCCAAAGGATTAAAAGATTAACAAGATTAAAAAAAATGCTTCCCTCTGTTACAATCTACTCTCATCTCATCTGAAGCAGATCATTTAGAGTTCAGTGTGTCACAGCCTTAGAAACAGAGATAACTTTGAAACAACGCTAGGTAGCATTTTGGCTACAAAAGAGGGCGACAGACCATGGTGTGGCCTCGCTGAGGAAGCAAATCCTGGTAAGTATCACTGCTAGGAGGGCACCGCAGCACAGATGATATAGGGAGGAGGAAGCATCGAGGACCGTCACGCCCCCACCTTTCAGCTAATTCCTTCTGACCTATGATGTCTGAGAGGGGTATGGTCACTTTCAGACGCATTTCAATGAATGCTTTTATAAACCTCACTGTGTGCTTTTAAGCATTAGGTAAAGCTGCACAGTTGCACTCATCTCACATGCTAGTAAAGTGATGCTCAAAATTCTCCAAGCCAGGCTTCAGCAGTACTGGAACTGTGAACTTCTTGATGTTCAAGCTGGTTTTAGAAAAGGCAGAGGAACCAGAGATCAAATTGCCAACATCTGCTGGATCATGGAAAAAGCAAGAGAGTTCCAGAAAAACATCTATTTCTGCTTTATTGACTATGCCAAAGCCTTTGACTGTGTGGATCACAATAAACTGTGGAAAATTCTGAAAGAGATGGGAATACCAGATCACCTGACCTTCCTCTTGAGAAATCTGTATGCAGGTCAGGAAGCAACAGTTAGAACTGGACATGAAACAACAGACTGGTTCCAAATAGGAAAAGGAGTATGTAAAGGCTGTATATTGTCACCCTGCTTATTTGACTTCTATGCAGAGTACATCATGAGAAACACTGGGCTGGAAGAAACACAAGCTGGAATCAAGATTGCCGGGAGAAATATCAATAACCTCAGATATGCAGATGATACCACACTTATGGTAGAAAGTGAAGAGGAGCTAAAAAGCCTCTTGATGAAAGTGAAAGAGGAAAGCGAAAAACTTGGCTTAAAGCTCAATATTCAGAAATCGAAGATCATGGCATCCGGTCCCATCACTTCATGGGAAATATATGGGGAAACAGTGGAAACAGTGTCAGACTTTATTTTGGGGGGCTCCAAAATCACTGCAGATGGTGATTGCAGCCACGAAATTAAAAGAGATTTACTCCTTCGAAGAAAAGTTATGACCATCCTAGATAGTATATTCAAAAGCAGAGACGTTAATTTGCCGACTAAGGTCCATCTAGTCAAGGCTATGGTTTTTCCTGTGGTCATGTATGGATGTGAGAGTTGGACTGTGAAGAAGGCTGAGCGCTGAAGAATTGATGCTTTTGAACTGTGGTGTTGGAGAAGAGTCTTGAGAGTCCTTTGGACTGCAAGGAGATCTAACCAGTCCATTCTAAAGGAGATCAGCCCTGGGATTTCTTTGGAAGGAATGATGCTGAAGCTGAAACTCCAGTACTTTCGCCACCTCATGCGAAGAGCTGACTCACTGGAAAAGACTCTGATGCTGGGAAGGATTAGGGGCAGGAGGAGAAGGGGACGACTGAGGATGAGATGGCTGGATGGCATCACAGACTCGATGGACGTGAGTCTGGGTGAACTCTGGGAGTTGGTGATGGACAGGGAGGCCTGGCGTGCTGCTAATTCATGGGGTCGCAAAGAGTTGGACACGACTGAGCAACTGAACTGAACTGAACTGAAAGATGTTATTGTATAAGATTTTTTTTTTTCACTGGGGGCTGTCTAATATTCTATGAGAAGGCGGTCCTCTCCATTGTGTATAGTAATAGAGAGACAGAGGGCCCCACTTCTAACCATGAAAGTGTAAGGTCGCTGGTGGGGGTCCCCCCCTGCCTGTCAGTGTGTGTCTGAGCATCTGATAGAAGCTCGGCCAATCAGATTCTCCTTTCAGGGACTGTGAATCCCAGGTGAACAGAAGGTCAGGACTCTCGCTCATGGCATCTTCCAAGGCAGACACACATCCAGACCATCTTTGCAAAATGCCAGCAACGGAGCCTCCTGCTCTGGGGCATCTGGGGCCGGCTTGGCTCATGTTCTTCTCCCCAGTCTTATTTTCCATCTTTCTATTTCTGCGTCTGCATGTCCTACTAACGAATTCCTTTTCTATCTCTGCTTGCAATCAAGAATCATCACTAATACAGAAATGCCACCTCTTCACTGGATTCAATTTTTTAAATTAATTTTTTATTGGAGTATTGTTGATGTCTAATGTTGTATTAGTTTCTAAGTGAATCAGGTATATGAGCTCCCAGGTGGCACTCATGTATAGAACCCGCCTGTCAATGCAGGAGATGTGAGAGACGTGGGTTCCATCCCTGGGTCAGGCAGACACTCTAGAGGAGGGCATGGCCACCCACTCCGGTATTCGTGGAATATTCAGTATTCCAGAATCCCAAGGGCAGGGGAGCCTGGCTGGCTACAGCCCCTGGGGTCGCGAAGAGTCGGACCCTGGAGACTAAACAGCGGCACACGGAGTGAGGGGCCCAGGCGCTCGCCTCTTGACTGTCACTTGGCAATGAAATGACCTTGAATTTTGATTCGTTCAAAAACTCTTTTTCCACATGTCCACACGCCAGGAATCGCACACCACAGTAAGGGAGCAGGGGTGGGCACAGCTTCCACGAAAGAGCTTGTGAGCCTGGAGCTGAGCTTCTCACCATAAAGTCGAAGAGCTGGGCTAAGTTCCTTCCCAGCCTGAAACTTCACTAAGCAATAAGCCAGATCTCAGATTCCTCAAAATATGGCATAGGAGCACAGAGAAATAGGAAGTGAAGCAGAACACGGGGAAAATCAGCTTTAACCTGCCTCTGATGGAGTTGGCCTTAGGAGTATTAATTCTTCCTTACAAAAATAGATATACTATAAAGAAAAGTGACGTCGCTCAGTCGTGTCCGACTCTTTGTGACCCCAAGGACTGTGGCCTACCAGGCTCCTCTGTCCATGGGATTTTCCAGGCAATAGTACTGGAGTGGATTGCCATTTCCTTCTCCAGGGGATCTTCCCAATCCAGGGATCAAACCCAGGTCTCCCGCAATGTAGACAGGCGCTTTACCGTCTGAGCCACCAGGGAAGTCAGACTATAAAGAAGGGACACTATAAAATGTTTTTTAAAGGTTAGCTTCAGTTTGGTCTGATGCAAAATATTGGAACTTTTTTCAGGAAGCATGCCTGTCAAGGACAAAAGGGAAAAAATTATTTCAAGGAAATTAACAGTGATGGGAAAGGAAGTTCCATTTTATTCCTTGGGAAGATGAATCTGTTCTGTACATCTGATATTAGTCAAAACATAAAGAACAGTGTGTTCTCTAATCAGGTTTTATGTGTGTGTTGAATTTTCTGATTCATGGTAATTGGACCAGAAAAGGTAAAGCATATTATTAGTGGACAAATTACAGAGTAAAAACTAAATTAGCCTAGACTCTCGGCTGCTTTATTATAAAATTAGGTGGGAGAGGTCACAATTATTTAATTTGTGTCCAAATCTCAGCTGGAAAATGTTCCAAAGGAACAAACGATCCAAGTAATTTTAGGAGAAGGCAAAGTCCTTGCAGCCAAGATTATAAAACCCAATATGGACAGACATAATTAACATACTACCTTCCGGACCATATCTCAAGAGGTGTTTGGACAGGAAATGTAATTCTCTAAAGATAAATTCTCTGTAATTTTTAAAAATCGTAACTTAGTGAAACTGATCATTTATTTCCTTGACATGGTGTCATCATAAGATGCCCTTCCTGACACACCCCTCAAAGTTGTTGACATTGGATGGTTGCTTCTGCTGGTTAATATGGGCACTGAACTATAATAGGAATTAGATATAGTAAGTACACAAAACTGAATTTGTTCTTCCATTAAAGTCATAAATCATGGAAGCTGAAATAGCCTTTCAAGTTATTAGCATGTTTTCTCATGTTATAGATGAGGAAACAGGTCCAGGCAGGTGAACAAAATCACGGCAAAGCTCACGGTTGATGGATGCTGGAATCATGATGAAAGGACAGACCCACGGCCCTCAGCGCAGGGTTTCCCCATCGCTGCATTTTGCCAATACTCTCTTTATGAACTGACTTCCAGCTCACAAGGCCCCATTCATGACTCTGAGCCGTAACACCCAGACCAAGAGTAGGTGTGGTAGGGCGATGCATAAGCAGCTCAAGGGGGCGGCTCCTTTTTTCTCAGAAAATACATATTTCTGCATATTTGTTGGAAGGAAAACATTAAGCTGATCAGTCAGTCTGCAGCAGGACTGGTATGTTGGAAATGAAAAACAAAGTTTTCCTCCTACAGCTGAATTTGAGTGTGCATAAGCTGAATTTCCTTGTCTGGAGACTCTCAGACTAGACTAACCTTACGAATTAACATATCTGAGCCGCCAGGGGAGCCCACACGAGTGTATAGGTGAGGGCAGTTAGGTCAGGTCCAAAAGGCAATCAAGTAACTGATCACAAATCAGAATTAATACGGATTTACAACTAAGGCAGAGATTTAGTGTGTAATTCACTGGACAACATTAGGAGCATGCTAGAGACTGTGATGAAGAAGCATTCCGGACAAACTTATAAAAAAGGAAACAATACTGAAGGACAGAAAATGTTTTAATCCAAGCACAATCCAGACTTTGATTCTCCTTTTAGTCAAATCTTCTTTCCCATCTCTCGGTCCCTCTCTTTTTCTCCCTTTCTCTTCCAGCTCATATTCTCTTTATGTAGGATTTTTTGCTTCCACTGTATGACTTTATTGCTCTTTTTTACTTCATTTCTGAGAAGGAATGTCTAAAGCAAAGTATAAAAAAATGTTGTGATAAGAACATAAGAAAATGATTCTGAGATGAAAATTACTGGATGCATCAGTTTCTTTGTGTAGCTCCAGGACAAATCTGAGATGTCAGTTTTGAGAACCTAGACAGGAGATCCAGTGGAGAAGGAAATGGCAGCCCACTCCAGTGTTCTTGCCTAGAGAATCCCATGGACAGAGCCTGGTGCGCTGCTGTCTTTGGGGTCGCACAGAGTTGGACATGACTGAAGCGACTTAGCAGCAGCAGCAGCAGACAGGAGATTCACTCCCTTGAACTTGTTTTCTTAAGTTCTCCAGCTCATTCTCCAAAGATGCCCTTTGAAGGCTTTGCATATACCCTATGGTGAAGACTGGCAGTTATAAGAGTCCACTCAGGGATGTTCTAAATGCTCTCTGCCGCTAAGTGCTCATACAAGAACTTAGAGCTTTTTTTTTTTTTCCTTTTTGGGAATCTCTTGCAGCTTTATCTCTGTGCAAAGATCTGAGCTTCTTTCAAAAGTCCAAGATTGATTTTTGGAGAAGATAAATGAAGTATTTTCTAGCTAGCCAAGGAACAGATTCTCTGATTAAATGTCAGATTAGGAAGAAAAAATACCCTACATAAGGTACTGTGACAATTCTCTAAAAAGAAAGACTGTGAGAAGGACACAGATATTTTAAAATAGAGGGTTATAGCCTTCAGAATTTTCATTTTCTATAAAGTCCTTGTGGTTGATATAAGTTTAAAAATATGCACATGTGCAGAACATTTCAGATTCATTTATGCAGAATTATGCAACACTTGGAACAACTCCCTTAAATTCCCATGGATTATGGGGACATAAAAATTTACAAATTATATTTGTAAATATCCCGTCTTCTTTATCATTGCAGTTTCTCAAAGTATGCTAAATATGGAAAGACGGTATGATAGTTTTCTTTCTCTTTTTTTTAAAAAGGAGAAAATAGTAAAAATTTTCTATTATTAACTTGCCATCTCAGATACAAACGATCATTTTCTTATGATTTAAAAGTATTGCAGTGACTGGCCAAGTTCCCTGTTACTAGCCCTGCATCAGATTTTTCAAGATAATATCACACATGACTTTAGATCTAAACATTTCTATGCACATGCTGGCCATTTTTAAAAGTTCACCACTGAGACCTTAACCCACTGTTCTTTGAAAAAAAATGCAAGGTTGTTCAGGAAACTCACTCAAAAGCCATCACTCGCATCATGGTCCCTCTGCACACATCTCCCCCAGATGAGAGGTCTGACAGTCAGAATACAGATATCAGTATTCATAGGCTTATCTTTCACCTTCTCCAAATTCTAGACAGGCTGCCGTTTCACTTAAAAATGGGAAATGCGACAAAAGCAAGCCTTACCAACTTCCCACTTCAGAAGGCTGTTGTCTTCCCTCTCCATCTTTCCGATGACGTACCAGATGCAAGCCATCCAGTGGGCCAGCAGGGCGAACATGGACATGAGCAGGGTCAGGACGATGGTGCTGTGCTGCGAGTAGCGGTCCAGCTTCTGCAGGAGGCGCAGGAGGCGCAGCAGCCGCACGGTCTTCAGGAGGTGCACCAGGGACACCTGCAGGGGCAACAGCGCTCAGCCGGCCTGGGCCGCGGCCGCCAGCCCAGCCGCAGCCGTGGGCAGCGCAGGGCCACGCCGGTGCAGCCGCAGCCGCAGCCACGGGGCCAGCGCTGGTGCAGCCGCAGCCGCAGCCACGGGGCCAGCGCTGGTGCAGCCGCACGCCCGCGCGGAGCGCACCTTGCGGCCGTTTCTGTCTTCTTGACATGTGCTACCGGAAGCTGGTAACAAAGACTGGGAGGGCCATTTGATTTCTCTGAGTGAGTGCTTGCCTTCCTTAAGGCTTATCTCTCCCCCTACTTATGGGAGTGGACATAACTTTCTAGAATTCTGACGCAGAGCTGAAGCACAGGGTGGGATGGGACTAGGACTCAAGGGAGGCATGTCCCCCCTCTTTCAGGCCCTCTCCTTCCACTGTCCGTCTTCATGGAAGGGAGCCGCTTCACCAGAAAACTGCAGACTGAAGGCAATCACTGGAGCGGCAACGCAGCAACTGGGTTTCTCATTTTAGATGATGAGACCTAAAAACCTGAGTAAGATCCTCTCACAAATACCTGCAGCACTGCCTGACTCACGTGTTTTCTCTCTTCTTTATAACATTGCTAACAGACGGAGAAAACACTTGCCCGAAGCACAGACATTCTGAGCTCTCTGCTAAACTAACATGCTTAGGGAACCAAAAGCAATTGGAACAACATTTTGAGAAAATCTCCTAGATTCTGCCTTTGTATGAACAGAAAAAGTTAGACTTATAGTTAAGGGGTTATTTTCCTAACTTTAGGGCTCAACTGAAAAATGCCCACCATGGAGTCCACTAGAAAGGCCAATGTCTATGGACCCAGTGCTATTTCTAATCTACACTCTTTTCACACCTTCCAAGAGAAAGGAGAAGTCAGATAATATATTAACTCATACGTAAACAGAGCTTGACGAATTCCTTGATCTACTCTAATCTGAGGGGTGAACCATAAGTAAAGGGCAAGCAGGTGGTTTGTATGATTACACCTGAGAGTAATTTTCCTTTATATGCAGAATCATAAACAAGGCCAGCATCTTTGGAGAGTTTGCCTTTGTAATTATTTGGAGTCAACTGACTTCCAGTTTCTCCCTCTTTCAGCCATCTCCCCTTATCTCCAAGAAAAGCTGTACTTAGAAAGGTGCCTGACACATTTCTGTTAAATGAGTGAATGGATAAATGATTATGTGAAGATATAAAACACCCCAGGCTTACTGTAACGATAGGCAATCAATAAAAGTGCTTTCAGTTGTAATCTTGTGAGTTATTCTATATTGAAATACAAAAACATCGGAAGGATGGGAATTCCCCGGAGATCCAGGGGTTTAAGATTCCCCTCTTCCACTGTAGGGGGCCCGGGTTCTATCACTGGGCAGGGAAATTAAGATCCCACAAGCAATGAGGTATGGCTTAAAAAAAAATCCTAAGGTCATGTAATTGAGGAACTTGCCAGGTAGCTGTGGTCTTTTATTCCATTTTGTCAGTTTTCTAGGTTGAGTTTACTTTCTTCTTGTTCCACCAAGTTCTCGTCTATCTCTTCTCCAGTCTATTATAAGCCAGATGCAGTCTGCTTTGCAGCTTACAGGAATTACTAGACATGAAGTTATTTTATAGGTGAATCTGATAGACAGATGACAATTTTGTACGTAAAGTGAAACCTGGAGCAGAGGTCTCAGATGGGGGGTAACCATCTACTGTGGACTGAATTGTGTCCTGAAAATTTCATATCTTGAAACCCTAACCCTCAGTGTGACAGTATTTAGAGATGGGGTCTTTGGGAGGTTTACATGAGGTTCGTTAGGTTTACATGAGGCCATGAAGGTGGGGTCCTCAAGATGGGATTAACGTGTCTGTAGGAAGGGACCAAGGCCCCCTCTCTTGCTCTCCACCGTCTCCAGTCTCCTTCCCTCCGCTTCCTGTCTGGGGGCCACGTGAGGATACAGAAAGAAGGCAGCCATCTACAAGCCTGAAGGGGCTCGCACCAAGAGCCAGACCGGCGCACACCTCGATCTGAGAGCTCCCAGCTCTCAGGGCTGCAAGAATAAATCCCTGCTGTTGAAGCCGGGCAGTTTGTGGCATTTCACTACAGCTGCTTGAACAGACGAGCACACCGTCCTGAACACAGAGTATGGATGCAGGCAAGCTCCCTGATTTCTCTGAAAAGGGACGTTTGAGGGACAAATGTGGAGCTGCCCTCCCACAAGAACTGCAGCCACTTGCAAAATGACATGAACGAGATATGAGCCCGGGAGCAGGAAGAGGCGGCCCCGGGGCTTTGCTGGCAGTTTAAGGAAGCTGTATGTATGCCTGTTGGAGTCAGCGACTTCCTGCTGTAAAACAGGAGTCTGGCTCTTGATGAATGGTGCAAGAAAGAGGCATATTTGATTTAGATGGAAACACATAATCTGAAAAAGAGAAAGGATTCTTCTCATTCTTGGGACGCTGCTGTAAATGCGTTGCTGATGAGAATGACAAGCGCCTTGTAGACAGCTACAAGGTGACGAGGGAACGCCTTCATTAAAGCCCTGTGAATTAGCAGTTTCCCATTACCAGGCGGCCGCAGCCACCGCCTGGCTGTCAGCTAGGGAATAAAAAAAGAGAAAGCAAAGAGCCAGTTAACATGTGCTGAGGTCTTTCCAGGTATGAGACATTGGTGAGGTATTTTACAGGAAGAGTGCCTATTTTTAGGCTGCTTAGAAGCCTTGCAGGAATTTTTATGGTTTGGGGCCTATTTTGACATTAACTCCCCCAGGAAGTCACTGAGATGGTAAGCGACGACACTTGCATGCATTTGCCTTCTTCACTCTATCATACTTTCTACGACTCATTCATAATTTTATCTGTCATGCCTCTCGTAGTGACTTATACATAGTGAGTTTTAATAAATAAATATGTAAGCTGTGCACAACACACTTGCCATCAGCAATTGTGGACACAGCCCACACTAAAATCTGCCCTACAGTTTTGATGGCTGTCATACGTTTTTGAGTATCACCTATGGAGATGCACTGACTGGATCCATGTTAGGTCTGGAAAGTCAGCACTTTGTTTATTTATTGGTTTGTTCTGCTTTTCTTTTTGGTAAGTCTGTGTAGTGTAACAAAAGTATAACTTATAGACTTTTCCTCATAACTGAAGCTCTCCCGGGAAATAAATATAATACTTTGAACAAGCTTTTCTATTCAAATAGAATATTTGATATTGACTAATTTATTAGGAGGAATAACAAACTTATAAGCCAATTTGTTAAATGATTACATGCTCACCCCTATGAAAAGCAGAAAAATATCGCTGATAAGAGAGATTCCTTCCTTCCTTCTTTTTCTTACTTTCTGACATAGATTTGATCTATAACTTCACCTTTATAAAGAATTCATGCTCTCTATTTCACAAATGAAAATGAAAAAAGATAGCAAAAGCACAGCAAAAATGTACAAGCATTTAAAATCCATCAAATTATGAAAATTAGACTTCTCAAAAAATTCTTCACCCATGTTAATTTTAGGCAATGAGATTTTTGATCGTCTCTAAGCAGCTTATGCATTTTATATCACATATATTCTATACTTTACATTATATAATATGTATTTTTGTTTATGCTATCTGTTCAGTGCCCAACGAAAAATGGAATATAAAAATTACTATTAGTATTTAGAAGCAGAGTAGCAAGTTGATTTACAGCAAAGTCTATGAGACACCACTTATTTAACAATTCTCCAGGATAATTTGGAAAATTTTTCTTATCATTTTATGCATTATATATTTCTTTGGGATTTTTTTGGCAGTCTTGCAGAAGCCTTGTTTTAAGTCATTATACAATCATTACAGTATACTTATCTAGTCAAATTCAGTCTTGAAAAGCAATTTAAAAAGTTCAGATAGCAATTCAGTTTAACACTGATTGATATTATATACTAGATTTCCCCCAGAGCTTTCTTTTCAGTTGAGTTATAAACCTTTTAGTGATGTTGACACTCTCAACTTCTCAACTTAAAAAAATACATATATATATGGAAAGAAAAAGAAAAGAGAAGTACTATTATGCGGGCAGTTAACAAGTGCACAGATTTGAACTAAATAGTCAGGAGTACAGTTCAGTCTTCATTATGAAGTAATGACCGTACTTGAAATATCGATCACTTTGTTTAATATTGAAAACTATGTTTTTAATTCTTGATAGAGAATATAATTTCTTTCGGGAAGGCTTGTCAATGTTTAATTTGAACAAATGCTTGGTAAATTTTTGCCTGCTAAAATTCGTTATTCTAGCAGCAAATTGCATGACTGGTCCAAAAATGCTATTATACCTTCTTGAAAGTCTATTCAGAAGGGAGTACTTAATGCTTTTAAGAGTGTCAATTATTAAATAGTAAAAATAGCTATGACTACAAGTGGGCATACTTTCTTTCCTGTAAGAAATCATAAAAATAAATGTTTTAGATGGATAAAGAGAAGTTAACTGATATCAATAAAAATTCAAAAGGATGCTTGATTTCTGCTGGTCATTTTATTCTTTAGAGCTTTGCTCAATCCAGCATTTTTACAAGGACTCACCACTGTGACGTTGAAAGCATACAGGAGGTCAAAGGGCAGGGCAGCGATTAAATCAATGATGAACCACGTGGTGACGTAGTGGATGCAGATTGATCTTGCTTCAAAGATGACTTGGCCAGACTTGCTGACATAGGTTGTTCGAAAATTTAAAATAATATCTGATTGAGAAAAGAAGAGTAGAGAAAGAGAAGTTAGGAGGAGAGGGAGGAGCAGGAAAGACAGGCGGGAAGACGGAAGGAGGGCGCGCGGGAGGGCGGGCGGCCGCGCTTGGCTCGCCTCGGACTGACAGCGTCCAAAACGCTGCTTGTGACAGCCAGCTCAGCTCAAACACTACTGCGGAAGGGTGAAGAAAGCATGTTTTTGAGCCCTTCCTGCATTCTAGATTTTGGGCCACATGTTAAAATTCAAAATGAATAAATAAGAAGAAGAGCAGTAGGCAATGCGTACTGAGTGACCTCTCCCTGCGCACTGACGTTGTCCCAGGACCTGGGTGCAGGTTCTTCCCTGCCTCCCTAGGACACCTTCCAGCGGGCGGCATTATCACAGGAGGCAGCCCATAGAACGGCGTCAAAGAGGCAGAAACCGCGCCTCGGTGGGAGAAGTGCTCGTCCGAGATCATCCTGGCCACAGCGGCAGACGCAAGTTTGGACACAGGTACGCTCTGTAGTCCGTGTTCTCTTTACTTTTTTTCCCAATAGTACACTACTGTGCATTCAAAAGCTTTAGTAATCTCTGTATGGATATGAAATTCATCCCTTCCCTGAAGGTGTTTGTATTCACAAAATGTCAGAAATTTCTTCTTTGGATGTCCGGGTTAAATTCCCTATTTCCTTTAAAGGGAATATGCAATCGTTTGTCAATCTTTAATCGTATCATCCTTTTAATATATTGAATTTTCATGTTTATTTTATATCTGTATTTATTTTATACTTCTATTTTACTATTTATCAGACTTTTTATAATCTATGATATCCTTGAGAATGTTCGTCAAAGGACAAGTCCATAGTCATGTGCATTGTCTAGAGCTCAATCAGGCTGCCTGTGAATAAACTTCTCTGAGTCTGTCGCATAGTTCCTGGATTAAATATCACTAAAGCATCGGAAAAGTTCATTTTTTTCCTTAATTTGCTTTATTTCTCAGTTTAATTTTTACTTTACATTAGTCAATTCAGTCACTCAGTCATCTCTGACTCTTAGTGAACCCATGAATCACAGCACGCCAGGCCTCCCTGTCCATCGCCAACTCCCAGAGTTCACTCAGACTCACCTCCATCGAGTCCGTGATGCCATCCAGCCATCTCATCCTCGGCCGTCCCCTTCTCCTCCTGCCCCCAATCCCTCCCAGCATCACGGTCTTTTCCAATGAGTCAACTCTTCACATGACGTGGCCAAATTACTGGAGTTTCAGCTTCAGCATCATTCCTTCCAAAAAAATCCCAGGGTTGATCTCCTTCAGAATGGACTGGTTGGATCTCCTTGCAGTCCAAGGGACTCTCAAGAGTCTTCTCCAACACCACAGTTCAAAAGCATCAATTTTTCGGAGCTCAGCCTTCTTCACAGTCCAACTCTCACATCCGTACATGACCACAGGAAAGACAGCCTTGACTACACGGACCTTAGTTGGCAAAGTAATCTCTGCTTTTGAATATGCTATCTAGGTTGGTCATAACTTTCCTTCCCAAGGAGTAAGCATCTTCTAATTTCATGGCTGCAGTCACCATCTGCAGTGATTTTGGAGCCCCCCAAAATAAAGTCTGACACTGTTTCCACTGTTTCCCCATCTATTTCCCATGAAGTGATGGGAACAGATGCCATGACCTTCGTTTTCTGAATGTTGAGCTTTAAGCCAACTTTTTCGCTCTCCTCTTTCACTTTCATCAAGAGGCTTTTTAGTTCCTCTTCACTTTCTGCCATAAG
>SJYG01000641.1:404264-442813 GCA_006410535.1 Litocranius walleri | reverse complement strand
TGTGAGATGAGTGCAATTGTGTGGTAGTTTGAGCATTCTTTGGCATTGCTTTTCTTTGGGATTGGAATGAAAACTGACCTTTTCCAGTCCTGTGGCCACTGCTGAGTTTTCCAAATTTGCTGGCATACTGAGTTCAGCACTTTCACAGCATCATCTTTCAGGATTTGAAACAGCTCCACTGGAATTCCATCACCTCCACTAGCTTTGTTCGTAGTGATGGTTTCTAAGGCCCACTTGACTTCACATTCCAAGATGTCTGGCTCTAGATTAGTGACCACATCATCATGATTATCTGGGTTGTGAAGATCTTTTTTGTATAGTTTTTCCGTGTATTCTTGCCACCTCTTCTTAATATCTTCTGCTTCTGTTAGGTCCATACCATTTCTGTCCTTTATCGAGCCCATCTTTGCATGAAATGTTCCCTTGGTATCTCTAATTTTCTTGAAGAGATCTCTAGTCTTTCCCATTTTGTTCTTTTCCTCTGTTTCTTTGCATTGATCACTGTAGTCTTTCCCATTTTGTTCTTTTCCTCTGTTTCTTTGCATTGATCACTGAAGAAGGCTTTCTTATCTCTTCTTGCTATTCTTTGGAACTCTGCATTCAGATGCTTATATCTTTCCTTTCTCGTTTGCTTTTCGCCTCTCTTCTTTTCACAGCTATTTGTAAGGCCTCCCCAGGCAGCCATTTTGCTTTTTTGTTTCTTTTCCATGGGGATGGTCTTGATCTCTGTCTCCTGTACAATGTTGCGAACCTCATTCCATAGTTCATCAGGCACTCTATCTATCAGATCTAGGCCTTTAAACTTATTTCTCACTTCCACTGTATAATCATGAGGGATTTGATTTTGGTCATACTTGAATGGTCAAGCAGTTTTTCCTACTTTCTTCAATTACACTGGATTATAGTTAATTTAAAATTTGTTAATTTCAGATGTACAGCAAACTGAATCAGTTATACATATATACATATGCTATGCATTCTTTTTCAGATTATTTTCCCATATGGGTTATTACAAAAAATGAGTAGAGTTTCCTGTGCTATACAGTAAGTCCTTGTTAATTTTCTATTTTTTTAAAATTTAAATTTACTTGTTTTTAAATGGAAGATAATTGCTTTACAATATTGTGTTAGTTTCTGCCGTACATCAACATAAATCGGCCATAAGCATGTGTATGTCCCCTCCCTTCTGAACCTCGTTTCCACCTCTCCCACCCATTCTGGTTGTCACAGAGCACGGGGCTGAGCTCCCTGTCTGGTACGGCAAACTTCCACTGGCTATCTATTTTACATACAGTGATGTATGTGTTCCCATGTTCTGCTTTCAATTCATCCTTTCCTCCCTTCCTGCAATGCGTCCACAAGTATGTCAGTTTTAAGAAGGTGGATGAACCTAGAGCGTATTATATGAGTGAAGTAAGTCAGAGAAAAACAAATATTGCATGGTAATGTATGTATGGAATCTGGAAAGATGGTGCTTTTGAGCCTGTTTGCAGAGCAGCAGTGGAGGTGGGGACACAGAGGACAGGCTCACTGGCCATCTGCTTCATACATGTCACACTTGCTAAGCTGCTCCAGTCGCGTCCAGCTCCCTGTGACCCTATGGACAGTAGCCCATCAGGCTCCTCTGTCCATGGGATTCTCCAGGCAAGAGCACCGGCGCGGGTTGCCGTGGCCTCCTCCAGGGGGTCTTCCCGACCCAGGGATCAAACCCGCGTCCCTTCTGTCTCCTGCGTGGCAGGTGGGCTGTCTGCCTCTAGCGCCACCTGAGAAGCCCGTCTTGCAGACGGCAGTGTGCATATTCTTTCAGTCCCCAGCTGCTGCTCCGTCTCCCACCACTTCCCCTCTGGTAGCCACACGCTTGTTTTCTCAAGTCTGTGAGCCTGTTTGTTTTGTAAGCAAGTTCAGTTGTATCAGACTTTAGAGTCACATTTAGGTGATAGCGCGTGATCTCTGTATTCTCCGTCTGACTTAACTTGCTCAGCGTGGCACTCTCTCGGTCCATCCTTGTTGCTGCAAATGGCATAATTCCGTTCGTTTTTATGACTGAGTAGGATCCCACTGCACCTGTGTGCCACACCTTCTTTATCCACTCATCTGTCGATGGACATTTAGGTGGCTGGTTAAGTGCAACTAACCTATGGGGAATTTCAGGATTGGTGTGTCCCTGCAAACGCGATGAGGGCTGAGCTCTTTATGAACTGGTGGTTCCAACAGAGGTGCATTTCTCTGAGGAATGGCTTCATGAGGAGCGTCATGATTTAGGGACAAAGCTCAAAGGGCAGAATGTGGGATGCAATCACCCTAAGAGGAACAGGAATTTAAGGAGCTAGGAACTACATAATTTCAAAATGAATTAGAATGCTCTTTATAGCTAATTTAAGCCATTGAAAATAAGTGGAATAGTGTTGTATGAGGTTAAAAACTTGTTGCTATCATGATTGTAATGATAACAATAATGAAATTATAATAATGTGCATTTCATATTTGTATATCATTTTTACTTTTCACTTCTTGTCACATTTGAAGGCATTTCCATCCCCTGTCTCCTCTCCTCTTACCTACCACCACCTCCCATCTCATCCCTGAGTCAGGGTGTATCCTGTGAGCATGACGAGATATCAAGGCGTGATCACATTACATTATAGGGCTAAAGGGAGGTGATCTGTGTGGCCTAACCTAATGAAGTGAGCCTTTTAAAGCAGAGTTTTCTTTCTCTGGTGTTAAGGAATTGGAAAGCAGGGAGGCACACTCTTCCTGGCCTGGAAGAAAGCAACTGTCACGTTCTGGGATGGACACATGGCTGGGAATGGTGGGCAGCGTCTAATGGCTGGGAGAGACCCCTCCTAGATATCTACCAAGGAACGAGAGATATTGTTCCACAACCATAAAGAAATGACGTGTGTTCAACAGCCACATGGGACTGGAAGAGAATCCTGAGATCCAGGAAAGAACAAAAGACGACACCTTGATTTCAGCCTTGTGAGGCCTGAGCAGAGACTTCAGCTAAGCTAGAGCTGGACTCTGACCTACAGGAGCCATGAGACAACGACTGGGCATCGTTTTCAGATGATATGTTTGTGGTAATTGACTATGTAGCAATGCACACTAGTATAAAATTTACTGAGTCATCTGGTTTTCATTGTGGCCTGTGAGATGAGATAATATAGGAATTATGGCAAAGCAGGTCAGTATTACATTATTAAAGAGAACACACAGGTTCTTAATATGAGCCCAGTGCTGCTCCAGGACCTTCAGAACCATCGCATCATTGACTTCTTATAACAATGCTAACAAGTAAGCACTTCTGTTAACCCCTTTCACAGATGAGAAAATGGAGGCAGAAAAGAAGTCAAGTGATCTCTCCAGGATCACACAGACAAGGAAACTAAAGCACCAACTACAGCGCACAGCTAGTTAGGGAAAGAGCAAGTCCCAGTCCAGTCTCTTGAGTTCTCATTATGTGCTTTGGGTTTTGATGTCTTAACAGAGACCAGTCATATCTCAGCTCTGGAAGGAGGTTCTAGGTGACTCAAAAAGAAAGCATTAATGTTCTAGACTATTGTGAATGATCTAACTTACGAAGAAGTTATACTTTTGTCAAGGAATAAAACTATTAAAAATACTCCCCCTGTTAACACTGAGAATTACGTTAGAGAATGAATGGCTGAAGCTAGTTGCTGAGCCTCTCACGAAGGTCGAGCACAATCCCAAGGTGGTTTACACCAGAGTGAGAATGCCTTCACATGAGGCATCGATGCGCCCTAGACACGCCACCAGGATGGGCTGCGAGTTCAGGGCGGGGCTGGGAGCTGTCAGAACCGCAGATGAGCGTTCCATTCTTCTTTCTAACTTTCTAAACTCCTGGGTTTGTGCATTAGCAGAGCAATTTAACAGCTTAGACCACCAGCTGTTGAAGTAAAGCAGAGATTTCAGCTTCATGGTTTTTATAAGAAAGCTCAGGCTAGGCATTTAGATTGCCTTCTTATGAGGGAGAAACCCAAAGAGTTGTTTACCAAGCCCTTCAGTGAGCTTCAGTTTCCAAAACACAGGCTAAGCTAAGTTAATAAGTTCATTATCAAACTGAAGGAAAAAATGTCGTGTGTATTTACTAACTGAACACCAGGTTCTATCACAAATTTTATAGAAAGCCTGCTGCCACCATCCGCATACGTGGGGCACTCCCCTAAATGGAGGCATGAAGAAATGCCTGGTGCCTTTGGTTGACTGACACAGCAAACGTTTTTAAAGCCATATGCTTAATTATGTGGTTGACTAAAGAATAAAATAGACGTGCAGACTTCTGAACAGAAAACGTATTTTCTTGGATGAGTCATTACAGAATGCCCATTTAGAAATCTTCTTAAAAAATAATCTGCTAGTCAGTTCAATTTAATTGGATGAAACGAAGATATTATTATTTCAAATTTAAAAAGAAATCATAAGACTTTCATACACAAAGAGTGTTAATAGCAAAAGGATGCAAATGTATATTTGAGATACTTGAATACTACTAGGTTTATTTTCAGGGAAAAAACTAGACATATATTACATTCTTTCTAGGACAGTGGTATTATACAAAGATTGCAGGTTTCTTGAGTGAGATTTGAGAATTATTTTTATTTATTATTTTTAAACTCTTTTTAAAAATTTTATTGAAGTATAGTTGATTTACAACATATTATTTTTATTTTTAAAAATTTTATTTTATATTGGAGTACAGCTGATTTACAATGTTGTGTTAGTTTCAGGTATATAGAAAAGTGAGTCAATTATACATATAAACATGTCTATTATTTTTTAATTATTTTCCCATTTAGGCTATTACAGAATTATTTCTAGGTAGCTGATTATTTTTTAAACTGACTTCTGTCATACACATAAGAACAGACGTGGTTCTGTTGTCCTGTGATTTGCAAGACGTATTTTCATGTGTATTAGTCAGGTGGTTCCCATGCCAACTCTCTTTGGTGTACTATCACTGACATTTTACCAATGACTTGGAAAACTTAAGAAAATTGTTTAAAGTTGTGAGGATAGTAAGCAAGAGAGAAAGAGGAAATCATTTGACAGGCAATTTCATTTTCTTTCCATTATCTTAAAGATTCACTACACTTTCAAATGCTGAGGCTGAGGCTCCAATACTTGGCCACCTGATGTAAAGAGCCAACTCATCGGAACAGACCCTGATGCTGGGAAAGACAGAAGGCAGGAGGAGAAGGGGACGGCAGAGGATGGGATGGTTGGATGGCATCGCTGACTCAGTGGCCATGAGTTTGAGCAAGCTCCAGAAGATGGTGAAAGACAGGGAAGCCTGGTATGCTGCAGTTCATGGGGTCACAAAGAGTCAGACACATGTGAGCAACTGAACAACACCACCACTTTTAAATAAATTTTAGAGGCAATGACAATAATTCAGTGTGAGGAAATGTGTTTCCAATTGTAGCCCTTAGATTCAATTCAGCATTGGAAGCACCCAGGTAAAAGGATATTAAACCAGGTCACAGAACTGAATGCAGAGGAATGAAATGTCTTTGATTCTAGAAATACAAGGATTAAGCACTTGTCCAGGATTAAGCACTTGTCCAGGGAGAATGGAGAAAACCCTGTATTCTCCCCACTGATAAGGATGTGGTGGCAATGTAAATATTCCCTTAAACGGAAGAGCAAGATGAGGAGTACAAGCTGTTTATGAAAGAGGGAAACACAGGATAAGGTTACGTAATGATGAGGGAGAAAAAAGCCTTCCAGAACCGGTGTCCCTCGTACAAGGACCAAGAACCGTGGGTGCAAAGTGGAGGCTGACCACCCACGCTTCCCCTGCAGTGTCCCACCTCCCGGAAAGTCTCACATCCTCGGTGGATTAAATCAGTGACTCATTCAGATGCTGCACTAAGAACGTGGTCTCCTCCAGACAATGCACAGCCTACCTAAATGGCAGTGAGGTTTTCATTCTGAGACATCTAAGAAAGCCTGTGTATAAGGTTTTTCTTTATATTGCAATATGATTTTTGTTGAAAACTTTCAACTGTATGTTGAAATACATGTGAAAATCCTTTAATATCCAAATCTTCATATTTAATTTTTCTCGTTAATTTCATTTATTAACAACATGCACAACTGTGCATAGATACATGAAATGTGCACAACCTGAATCAAGAAAATTATTCCCCAAGTTGAAACAAACTGACTCATACAGATTTAGCACCTAGAAGTGTTAATGCCTCATGTATGTGTATGATCTCTTGGGACCCACATGCTTGTATCATGTGAAGTAAATAATTAAATAGGGAATTACTGTACATACATGCGATTTACAGAATTTCAAAAAAAATGGATCATAATCCACCCCTTCAAAGTGAGACAGAACATAATTGAATTCTCTGAGGATTTGGATGGCCCTGAATTATTTTGCAGGATAACCAGTTTACTTTGCTGTATTCAGGTTTTACATAAGCCTGATTGAAAATAAAGAGAAATAATAGAGAGATAACTGTCCTCATATTGTTAACACTCCAAAAATTAGTGTTTCATTTCTCTCTCTCACTAAATGGTTGTGTATGAGAATTAAAAGGCAAGAAGATTAAACCTAGCTTTTCCAGTTTGATTTCCTCCAGAACCATGTAATTAGAAAGTACCCCCAAAAAGGTTAAATTTGATATGGCATAACTTAGTAGATTTCTTTTCTTTATTAGCATGCATGCCAGATGGGAAATGATTAAAAAATAATATCGGCTTACTCGTTAAAAAGTGAATTAAAATATGATGGTGTTCATGAGGACGCATGCACCGAACATGAATAATTAATATCTTCATTTAGCCATTTCTTTACAAGCTAATCAATGTAGTGCAGCATGGGTGGGGAGAGATTTAACTAAACCAGCTGCTGACTAATATTCTAAAGATACCCTGTCTTTTTTTCATTGCTTGTGAGACACTCCTTCGAACACGGTAGGGTGTCAGAGCAAATTTGGGCTAGAAGGTGTGGGAAGAATGAATAACTGCAAGCCGATTAATGAAGAGGCTTGAGGGACTTGTAATTCTAGAAAGAGCTGTAACTGATCACCAGGATTAGTGGATGAGATTCTCATATGACTGGATCCTTGCTCACTTTGCTAGCCTTCGTCCCTCGTGCGTACCTTAATGAGAAGTGCTGGGGAAAGAAAGGGCGGCGGGCACAGTGAGAAGCAACATTTAAGAGCAGTTACCTGCAGAAGAAAAGGCAGGGCTGAAAGAAGGCAGCCAGGTGGGTCGGGAGTGGCTGGTGCTGCCACTGGCTTCCGTTTCATACCAGGGCCGTGGTGGACGCTTACATCATTTTTGGCCCTCGACATCCATATCAGATGGACTCAGCCAGAAGGGGAGGCCTTCTAACCTAAGCTCTGTTTGAATGGAGCAGCCCTACCCACAAGGTGGTTCATAAAGATGCAATCAACGAGGGACTTTCGCCTCCAGCAATGTTGAGCCTTCTGCCTTTTGCGAGCGCTGTCTTCGCTTGATCCCTCCTTCACGAGGCACAGAATATGCTGTCCTCTCCAAGCCCTTCTTACAAATATTCAGTATCCGTCATCAAGTTCTTTCTGTGCCCCAGGTGGCTCCTTTTCTTTCAATTGTCTCTCTTTTCTTTCTAATTTATTAATTTTTTTAAAATTGAAGGATAACTGCTTTACAGAATTTTGTTGTTTCCTGTCAAACCTCAACATGAATCAGCCACAAGCATACACCTCCCCTCCCTTTTGACGCTCCCTCCCGTCTCCGGCCCCACCCCACCCCTCCCGGTTGATGCAGAGCTCCTGTCTGAGTTTCCTGAGACCTACAGCGAGTTCCTGTTGGGAGTCTGTTCACACACGGCAACGTGAGTGTCTGTGTCACTCTCCACATGAGTCTCACCCTGTCCTCCCCTCTCCTTACGTCATAGGTCTATTCTCTGTGTCTGCTTCTCCACTGCTACCCTGTGGATAAATTCTTCAGTACCATTTTTCTAGATTCCATATTATATGAGTTAGAATACAATATTTATCTTCCTCCTTCTGACTTACTTCACTCTGTATAATAGGCTCCAGGTCCATCCACCTCATCAGGACTGACTCAGAGGCGTTCCTTTCTCTGGCTGAGTGATCTTCCACTGTGCATGCGCCGCAGCTTCTTTCTCCATCCGTCTGTCGATGGGCATCTAGGCTGCTTCCATGTCCCAGCTATTGTAAATAGTGCTGCAGGGAACACTGGGGTACACGTCTCTTTTTCAGGTTTGGTTTCTTTGTCAATTGTCTCTTCTTGATACAGTTTCCTCTTCCCAGTCCTATATTTTTCTCTAGTTTTTGGTTTTCACAGCAAAGTCTCACAGAGACCCAGTTTAGGCTGTTACCTCCCTCCCTCCCTTTGTTTCTCTTTCCTCTTTACAGATTGAATTTTTATTCAGTTTACATAGTGAGCTGCACCTTTGATTTTTATTTTAAAAATAAATTTCAAAGTCTTTAACACAATGGAGAAAAGAAACACAAACACTCATGTAAGCTGACTACTGTCATTTTTGAAGTAAGGTCTTGAAAGTGTAGCAGAATATGCCATCCTCAAATATACCACTTTGGCATAAGAATTATTTTGAGCTGAAGGCCATTGAGAAGAAGCAGAAGTCAAAAAGCTCCCTGCCCTCCTCTTCTTTGCTTAAAAGTAAGACATACACTTTCAGTAGTATCCCTGCTCCCTTCCCAACTTGGAAAGACAGAAGTTAATCCCCAGATGTAGCCTGTCCCATGGGAAGACAGCAGCAGACACTCCCACCGGCAGTGTTTGCAGAGTTCTCGTTACTTTACAGTCTCATCAACACTTCATACTTTCACATTTAAAAGATCTTGTCTATTGGGTGGTAATGCATTTAAAATTTTTTCTTTTAGTAATACAGCCTTAGTAAATGGTTGGAGAATCTTTAAAAAACAAAAAACCTCTTACATTACTATTGGCTGAGGCATTTTGCCCACTTAAAACCCCAAATGTTGGGGGTTTTGAACAGATTGCTCCCAATTGGCTGTTTCTCTTCTTTACTGGGGGGCTTCTGGAGTGGCCCAGTGGCAAAGAATCTGCCTGCCAATGCAAGAGAGGCAGGTTTGATCCCTGAGTCAGAAAGATCCCCTTGAGAAAGAAATGGCAAACCACTCCAGGATTCATGCTTGGAAAACCCCACGGACAGAGGGTCCTGGCTGGCCACCGTCCAGGGGTCACGAAGAGTTGGACATGACTTAGAGTCTAAACAACGACAACATTCTTCGTTAGAAGGTCCAGAGCAGAGCTATGCCGGTCAGTTTGGCAACACCCTTGAGTACTATGGAAGTGCTGAGACTAAAGACTTGTGTTCTTTGCCCCATGCAGCGTTCGTGGCACTTGAAGGCGGAAAAGGCCTCCCAAAGAGGCGTGCCTGCGATGAGGACCCTGGGCTCTTGTTGTGATTATGTGAGGTCAGTCCACAGGGAAGCCCCATCTGTGAGTATGCTGGGGGGTCAAAGGACGCAGCACACGTTCTCTGCAGACCTCTGTGAAAACTGCCACTTATTACCTATAACTGATTATCTTATTAGACTGCATTTGTACATTGCTTTCATTTTATTGTATAAGGTTACTATCTCAAAACACTTTCACATGACATGCACATTAACTATGTGTAAAAACTACCAATTTTGGTTCCTTGTAAGTTATTTACTTTTTCATATGCCATGTAACTCTAAATTAGATATCGAACTTTGGAATTACTGGATCATTTTTAGTAAAAAATAACTTGATTTAAACATAAACCTGCTGAAAAACCATGATTCACATATTAACTATTTAATTATAGAAAGTTTTTGGCATACTTATCCTGTTTATAGTTATAGCTTTCAACTGGCAAAATTTCCAAATTTAACTCTAATAGAAAACATAAGGACTATAACATCTATAATATCCAGCCATTAAATTAAAAAAATAGTTAAAATATACTAATATTGATTATCCAAGTAACAAAACTTAATGAAGACTAACACAGATAACTGGAGAAGGCAATGGCACCCACTCCAGTACTCTTGCCGGGAAAACCCCATGGGCAGAGGAGCCTGGTGGGCTGCAGTCCATGGGGCTGTGAAGAGTCGGACATGACTGAGCAACTTCCCTTTCACTTTTCACTTTCATGCATTGGAGAAGGAAATGGCGACCCACTCCAGTGCTCTTGCCTGGAGAATCCCAGGGATGGGAGAACCTGGTGGGCTGCCATCTACGGGATCGCACGGAGTCAGGCACGACTGAAGTGACTTAGCAGTAGTAGCAACATAGATAACAAAAAATTTGTTAATACAATTCATGTTTGCCTCAGTGTGAAATCCAACATGTGTCTCTTCATTAGAGAGGAAAATGTTGGATTAAATAGAAGAGTTTCCACAGTCATGCAACATTCTACACTTTACTTAGGGCTCTCATGCTCATTTCCGTATCTGAGGAAAAGAAAACCCTCAGTATTCGTGACAGTCTTTAGTGCTATGCACCAAGTCTTTCTGGCTCTCCACCTTCTGGAATGATTGCACTTCCCACCACCTGAAGGGATTAAGCATGTCTCTGTGACGCACTACGGCTAAAACTGTGAGGGCAGGAATAGCCTGAAACACTTCCAGGCACAGCTTTGAGAGCCAGGAGGCAATTCCTCACATTTTCTTCTCCCTGCCTTGACGGTTACGTGATAAGATGGAGCGTCTATGAACCTGGGATTCAGAGTGACTGCAGGGCTCACACATCTTTGTGCCACGTCCCCCTGAGAGTTGGACATTGCCTGTTATCACAGCAAACCCTGGCCCGTCCTGACAGACCTTCCTGAAAGGCTATAGAGAGAGGAGTAGCTCACAGTAAGAGTCTGGAGTCAGGGTCCCAAGAGGTAGACCACTGTGCAAGCATGAGCTGTGTTTGCTGCTACTGCTGCCTGCAGTGATGCTGCCGTTCCACGAGCCTCAGAACTGGGTGATAAGGACCATGAGTGACTCATCTAAGGCTGCCTGGCATAGTCATACTGTTATTTTTATTGTCACTTTATAGAGCTGGTACACATAATACAATGATATTAAAATGACAATAAAATAATAGCAAAATAACAATAGGTCACAGGTAATGCATTAAACTCTTGCTGTGTAATAGGGCTGAAGCGCTATGCGTGCACTAACTATTTTGACCCTCAGATGGTCACTATGAAGTGGATTCTGTGTGTAATGATGGGTTGCTCATTGTTGTTACTCAGTCGAGTTGTGTCTGGCTCAGACCCCATGGCCTGCAGCACGCCGGGCTTCCCCGTCCTTCACTGTCTCCTGGCTGGGACTCTCCAGGCAAGAGTACTGGCGTGGGTGGCCATGCCCTTCTCCAGGGGGTCTTCCTGACCCAGGGGTGGACCCACCTGTCTTCCGTTCCTCTGCACTGGCAGGCGGGCTCTTTACCACCAGCACCGCCTGGGAAGTCCAGTGATACGTTACAGAGTCGGAATTAACTTGCCCAAGGCTACTCAACCAGGACGTGATGGAACTGTGTGTTACCCTCAAAACACTTTTATGAGAGTCCTTCCTCTCTTTCCAGTCTTCAAAAAATAATTTTTGAAATTTAGGTACGTTTTAGAGACGTAAAAAGCATTTTGACTAGGTTGCCATATGTAAAATTGTTCAACATATTTTAAAAGCGTCTTATATTGAGTATTACATATATACTGTAAAGTACACGGGTCGCAAACAGTCGGATACGACTGAGTGACTTCACTTTCACTTTCACACTTGTCTTAAATGGATGACGTTATGAATTTCCCTAAAGTGGACCATCCTTGTCATTATCGTGGATAGAGATATAACTATGACAGAAACCCAGAAGCGTTCATGATCCATCCAGTCATTAACCACCCAAAGTCACTATTGCCCCAATTATCATAATTACTTTTGCTTAATTGGTTGGGAACTCTGTATAACAGGAATCAGGTGGCATGTACTCTTGTGTACAAATTCTTTCACTAGACATTGCTTACGTGACTTTCATCAATTTGGTACCACGGTACCCCATTCACTTCTTCTTTGCTAAATAGACTTTCATTGTATAACTACACAGAAATTTGCTTCTTAGTTTTGCTGATGCTGAAAATTTGATTTGGGTTGCTTCTAATTTGGAATAATAGAGTAAATACTTTTATAAACACATAAATATGTATGTATGTTATATATGTATATATGAAAAGGCAGAGGAACCAGAGATCAAATTGCCAACATCCACTGGATCATGGAAAAAGCAAGAGAGTTCCAGAAAAACATCTATTTCTGCTTTATTGACTATACCAAAGCCTTTGACTGTGTGGCTCACAATCAACTGTGGAAAATTCTGAAAGAGATGGGAACATCAGACCACCTGAGCTGCCTCTTGAGAAATCTGTATGCAGGTCAGGAAGCAACAGTTAGAACTGACATGGAACAACAGACTGTTTCCAAATAGGGAAAGGAGTCTGTCAAGGCTGTATTTTGTCACCTTGCTTATTTAACTTATATGCAGAGTACATCTTGAGAAACGCTGGACTGGAAGAAACACAAGCTGGAATCAAGATTGCCAGGAGAAATATCAGTAACCTTAGATATGCAGATGACACCACCCTTAGGGCAGAAAGTGAAGAGGATCTAAAAAGCCTCTTGATGAAAGTGAAAGAGGAGAGCGAAAAAGTTGTTTTAAAGCTCAACATTCAGAAAATGAAGATCATGGCATCTGGTCCCATCACTTCATGGGAAANTTTTGAACTGTGGTGTTGGAGAAGACTCTTGAGAGTCCCTTGGACTGCAAGGAGATCCAACCAGTCCATTCTGAAGGAGATCAGCCCTGGGATTTCTTTGGAAGGAATGATGCTGAAGCTGAAACTCCAGTAATTTGGCCACGTCATGTGAAGAGTTGACTCATTGGAAAAGACCTTGATGCTGGGAGGGATTGGGGGCAGGAGGAGAAGGGGATGACCAAGGATGAGATGGCTGGATGGCATCACGGACTCAGTGGACGTGAGTCTGAGTGAACTCCAGGAGATGGTGATGAACAGGGAGGCCTGGCGTGCTGTGATTCATGGGGTCGCAAAGAGTCGGACACGACTGAGTGACTGAACTGAGCACACATAGTATTTATACTTCTCCTTGTATAGGAATAGGTGTGTCTGTTGATACTATGAATCAAATTGCCGAGTCATAAAGTAATTAAATAGTTTCGTTTATGCTGGCAAAGAGTTTAACAAAGAGACTGTACTAACATAGACTGTTTCTACAAGCAGTGAATGACATTTTAAGTTGCTCACATCTTCCTGCAACCTTGGTAATCTGTCTTTCATTTAAAGGATTCTAGTGGTAATGAAATTATTTTCATTTTCCTAATGACAGTGAGCACAGTTTATTACCCACCTGGCTGTTCTCCTTCATGAAATGTCGGTATAGGACTTTTGAATATTGAAGTTTACTTCATTTTTTTACTGATTTGTAGGAACTGTTAACATATATTCTGATTATGCGTTGTGTCTGTTTAAGTAATTTATGCCTATGCCAAGGTAATTAAGATATTCTACAGTGACGTCTTCTAGAAGCTTTATTTTTTAATTTGTGCATTTCATCAGTGATCCATTTGCAGCTGACTGTGTGTGGTGCGAATGCAGGAGTCAAGAGTCACATTTTCCCAGTGGATAACCGACTGACCCAGCACCATTTTAGAAAATGTTATTACTTCTCCAAAGCATTTCAGTGACATTTTTGTCATAAATCAGGAGATCATATATGTATAAATCTGTTTCTGGCCTCTATATTTTGTTCCAATGAACCGCCTATCTGTTAGAATCAGCAGAGTCAGAAATAGATATGTCCAAGCTATATTTTAGGACTCTCAATAGCATTCAAAATATGAGTAATATATTTGACTTTTAAAGCACAAGTTGATTAGTCACTAACTAATCTGAACTTACATTTGAAAAAGCTAGATGGATTTTTATTTGAAATATTTGAATTTCAGATGCTAAATTTGAAGTGTTTGAAATAATGGAGCCATGAATGATGATGAGAAATACAGACCCTCACTTAAGCACATTATAATTTCATAATTATTTTTAGGAATGCCATCAGTAGAAGGTACATTTGCTCTGCGCTAGAATTGCTTTTCCACTTGTGGTTTCCGTAATTCAGTCTATTTTTAGTCAGTGTGAAGAGTAAAATCACAAAAAGATCAATATTCTCAAGCCACATCCATCTGATTTCAGTAACGTTTGAGTAAAACGTTTGCCAAAGCTGGGGAGCAGAGAAATTCTGTGCTCTGGCTGTATTATATTCTAGGTCGCTGAAATCGAAGGGGAAGTTGCAAAGCAGAATGGTGTCTGTTTCACTAAATCTCCCTCAGGGCTGCTTGACAATGTAGCCCAGTTGAAAGCTGCGCCTTTTCCCTTTCCCCTTTGCCCTTTTCTCTTCCCTTCTAACTTTAAAAGGACATAATTATAGGAAGGAGATCACTAGTCAGCTTAACCTAGCTCCTGACTTACTCTCTTCTGCGTGTTCCCCATGCCTTGCCCAGCCTGCTGAAGCTTTTCCTAGACAAAAGGAAGAGTGAAGAACGTAGTCACAGACTAGTTAGCTCTCTACCCGCAGCAGCCCCTGAGCAATCCTGCAGGCACATCACGAAGGGAAGACAGTGTGTGAAGGGAGAGACATCCGCTCGACATGCCACGGAGAAGGATGCGGAGCCCAACGTCCCCCCTCCACGGTTCACTGAGATCCTTCCCCCTTTCCCATTTAAAAACCTGTCTTGGCGGAGCAGAATCAGAATCTTCAGAGTTGGTCTCAAGACAGAAGTCCACCTTCTCCTCAGATTGCGGACTATTCTTTTTTTTTTTAATAATTGTATTTGTTTGGCTATTTTTGGTTGCACTGGGTCTTTGCTGCTGCGCAAGGCTCTCTCTAGTTGCAGCGGCTGGGGCCTATTATCTAGCGCAGCGCCGAGGCAGGGCACGGCAGCACACAAGCCTCAGCAGCTGCAGGCGCAGGAGCCCTGGCACCTGGACTTAGATGCTCCAAGGCGAGCGGGGTCTTCCTGGACCAGGGACCAAACCAGTGTCCCCTGCATTGCAAGACGGACTCAACCGCTGGACCACTGCGGCCGTCTGTGGCTACTCTGAGTAAAGCACGTTTCCTTTCTACTGACTCTTGCCCCTCTAATTATTGGCTTTTAATAAATTGGCCTAATAAATATTTATTGGCCTAATATTTATTATAAATATATAATAAATATTTATTGACCTAATAAATCAAGTCACTATCGCCAGGCCTTTCAGTTCAGTTCAGTTCAGTTGCTCAGTCGTGTCCAACTCTTTGTGACCCCATGGACTGCAGCATGCCAGGCCTCCCTGTCCATCATAGCTCCCAGAGTTTACCCAAACCCATGTTCACTGGGTCAGTGACACCATCCAACCATCTCCTCCTCTGTTGTCCCCTTCTCCTCCTGCTTTCAATCTTTCCCAGCATCAGGGTCTTTTCTAACGAGTCAGTTCTTCGCATCAGATCACCAGGCCTCTAGGGGCCAAGAATTCATCACGGCAGCTGGCTAACCAAAGCCAAGACAGGAAATCACAAGGCAAGCAGAACTGAAGCTCTGAATAGTCACCCTGGCGCTCAGCTGAAGGGAGGGAGCAGTACCGGAGTGCGGCAGGAGCACTTCCGGCGGCAGTTCCCTCTGGATGCTCACGGCTCAGAGGGTCGGGATTGAAGGTCCCAGGGGCTTCACTATGATTTGGAAATGCGCAGGGTCAAAGGGGCCGCCCATTAGAGCTGGAGCCTTAAGACAAATGAATTCCCCAGTTATTTTATTTGTTTGTATTTCACACTGAAAGCTTTTTTTATGTTCTTACAAAGTCTATCCTTTAAACTTATATGGTATTTCTGGAGGGAAGGGAAGAAATTACTCCCATATCTGTTTATATAATGAAAACATAGTCTCTAGAGTTTCTCAGTGATATTCCACAGAGAATGAAACAACTCTCAAAAAGTCATGAACTCCAGGTTTTTCTACTTACAATATTTTCTACTTAACTTATTTCTACTTGTTTTCTACTTATAGGGCAGTGTTTGTTGGTACAAAAACAAATACAGTTTTACAAAACACATCTTTTCTAAAAAAATAATCTATTCATATACTCAGGAAAGGTCTTGGCCTCAAATTATTCTTTTATTATACTGACATAGGTTTATTGCTTTTTTCCAGCAGTATCAACAAAACCATGTCTTTACTGGGGCTAGAGTAAGAAGGTGCTACAAAGTTCAGGTTACTCAGGACTGAACACTGCCACAAACCGTAAAAAAATACTGTTTTTTGAGGCATCAATCAACTGAGTAATGTAAATGCAATATCTGGCAGTCAACAGTGAGTTACTAGGTTCTGATGATTTCCATCACCCACGCTAATGCTGTGTGCTTATTTAGCCTTTGAATGTCCATCAGTACTCACGCTATTCTGAACATAAATTTAAATGGAAGCAGGCATGCAGTTTTGCTATTGGGAGATTCAAACAGAACTGACATTTAATTTGGTTCTGGATTGGTATGGTTATGCATTCTGTATATTTCAATTGTTATCAGACTTTTCATGCTTTTGGCAAGTTCAGATTTTCAATCTGTTGTGAAAATACATCTCTTCATGATAAAAATTCATTTGTATTATCTTAATAAAGATGTACAAGATAGAGGCTGATCTGGTCAAACGTCAGCCTCCATCAGAGTTCAAAATTCCTCCTCCTCCTTTTTTTTCATGTGGTACTTTTCATGAGCAATTATTATCTAAGAAGTATTATCTTTGCTTATCAACAGACTTCACCACTTGGGAAGAAATGGCCTGGTGTCTTGTAATACTCAAGATTTTAAAAGCATTAAAAAATGTGAGAGCAAAGTTTTTCATAAACGACTGGAGAAATAGCACATTTATTAATTTTTCAGGTGGGAAATTTGCATATCATGTTGATATTAGGGTCTGAACTCAGTGAGTAAAGATCGCTCACAGAGTCAAAATTACACCCGAAGGAGCACGAGACGCCCTTAAAGGGTGTTATTCCCTCTAGTATCTAAAATGTTACCTTGCCTTTTCCTGTCTCTTTCCCTCAACCTAAAAGCCCTGGAAAGCAACTCGAGGATATAGTATAAATTACATCATTTCACCTAAACTCATATTCCCCCTTTTCCACAGTATTGGTAATAGAACCTATTAATATTAGAAACTACTCTATTAATTAATAGAAATTAACAGCAGATTACATTCCCAGCCTCCTTTGCAACTACTGTGGGCACAGAGCTGACCTTCTGCAAGCAGGAGTGTTGAGTGTCGGTTTTACGCTTTGCCCATAAAATTGCGCATGTTGACTTGTTCACGCTCTTGCATTTCTGTTCTTCTGGCTGGAATAAAGAACGAAGTGACCCTAGAAGCCACTGAGAGGGTAACAGGCAGGAAGGCCAGGAGTCTCCAGACAAAGAAAATAGCCTGCAAGTGCCAGACATTTTTATTCTCTTAAGCAACAGGAGGAAACAAACTAGCGATATTTTTTCCTTCTCTGTACAAATTTAAAAATACTGTGTTGCCATAATGACACCTGGTTTCACCTGAAGTTAACCAATGCCTTTTTCTTACAGAAATGTATATCTTAAGCTATGCTGATGTACTATGCCTTTACCCCAAACTCTGTCTTCAAGTTGGTTCTGCCTCTTGGCTCAAAACCTACTCGTCAAACCAGTATGTTATATTCAGATATTGTTCCCCTAATCTATGTAAATAAAACTATTTGTATGGTGATCTGCCCTTCTTCAAGTTAATCATTTTATGGCCCAGGATGAACCATTTGGTGCCAAGATTATCCCAAAACGCATCTTTTGGGTGAGGGGCCTGGTGCCATTCTGAGTTTTAAGACATTCCTTTCTTTCATTAACAAGGCAATGGCACCCCACTCCAGTACTCTTGCCTGGAAAATCCCATGGATGGAGGAGCCTGGTGGGCTGCAGTCTGTGGGGTCACGAAGAGTCGGACTCGACTGAGTGACTTCACTTTCACTTTTCACTTTCATGCATTGGAGAAGGGAATGGCAACCCACTCCAGTGTTCTTGCCTGGAGAATCCCAGGGATGGAGGAGCCTGGTGGGCTGCCGTCTATGGGGTCGCACAGAGTCAGACACGACTGAAGCGACTCAGCAGCAGCAGTGACTGTGTAACACCCAGCTGGAGACTAGCAGGGGGTACTCTTTCTGCCCCCTTCTGATGCCTTTTTCAGAAGCTTTCTCTATCTCCTTTATACTTTAATAAAACTTTATTACCCAAAAGCTCTGAGTGATCAAGCCTCATCTCTGGCCCCAGATTGAATTCTTCTCTTCTGGGGGCCGAGAATCCTGGCATCTTTGCGTGATTCAACAACAAGCTTTCACCATCTACGAAAGGTGGTAGAGACACTGTTAGTCTTTGCCCGTAAAAGACTATGTGAGAGAACCACTAGTCCCAGGTCCTGCCTTCAGCACACTCAGCAGAGCGTCAGGTGAGAGAGAGCGAATTCTGCGGCCCGCAAGCTGCCGCAGCGCTCTTGCAGCTGTCACCATGATACCCTGTTAGATCTAACTGATGCGCAAAGCGAAGCCCGCAATTCTCTCCTTCCACTAACTTAGCAATTTAACACTTCCCAGCCTCAGGAAGCAGTGCCCCGGTGGCTGTTCTTAACAATCAAATCAAAATGTGACTTTATAACTATAGGTAAAGACTCACCCCACTCTCCAGCCTCTCCTAAGGATGGCAATACTCCTAAGCAGCAGCATTTCTTTCTCAATGTCTAATCAAAAACCGGTCAGCATCATTTCCACACGAACCCTTCCTGCAGCTGTGCCTGAGCATTCAGCCTCCTGGGGGACTTGCTAAGTCCAGGGCATTAATATGATTCATTGAGGTTACCCTTGTGTCCACTTAACAAGTTCAGCAAATTAAATGTGGGACAGCCAGTTAACTTTGAGCTTCAGATAAAAAAATAAATGCTTCTTTAGCATAAATGTGCCCCATAAACATGAAAAGTTCTTTTACTACTACAACCACGCTCAAACGATCAAGCTCTCAGGAGACACCCAGAGAGTCTAGAAAGAGTCAGAAAAAGACCAACCAGCACCATTTGACAAACAAGAGGCTACCAAGTGACTAGAAAACTCTTCTGAGGGCTTTTTACAAACATAAGAATGCTTTTCTTAAACCTACTGTTCAAAATGTTTCCTTCTCGTCTCCCTTCGTATTTCTTTTCCTTTTACTTCCTCCAATCTCACTTGCCTAGTTCGTAGGGTGCTGCCTCTCTGGTGACACTTCTTTTTCCTGGAAGAGGCCGCCTGTCTAAACCCTTTCAGGCAGCTAAGGGAGAGGTGGCTGAAACAGCTTCCCGAGCACTCAGGGCCCGGCCCGCCTGCCTCCCGCGCGGGGCTGCCGCCGCGCTGCCCTCCGGCCACGCTGCTCGTCGCTCCAGGCGCTCGTCGTCATGGCCTCTCCCGCTCTCCTACCGGCCTGTCTTCTCCGATCACAGCCCCGTGACCCGCAGCCGACACGGGCGCTTCTCCGATTTCGGAACACGCCGCGGTGCCCGCCCCGCAGTCCTGCAGCCACCGCGCGGCTGGAGCGGGGCCCGCTGCTCTCCCCTGGCCGCTCGGTGCTCACACCTCGGCGAGGTCCCCCTGCTTCCGTATGAGCTCCCCAAACAGGGAGAGGGCTTCAGTTCCTTCGCGCCCTTCCCGTCAGCCCAATCAAGGCATCAGGTTTTGCCAGACCTGCTTCTAGGCAGTTCTTATCGGCTGAGTGACAGGAGCGATCTTACCTTTTCTGTGGTCAGGGTGTCCAGCCGAGTCAAGGTTACTGCGTCTCCTTGCGTCTCCACTTGTCCGTAGATTTCCCTCCTAGGATGCCATTCAGAGAGAGATGGCGTCCTAGCACCTCGCTGTCCTTGCTGTTTAGTTCCTCAGTCACGTCCGACTCTCTGCGACCCCAAAGAGCACGCCAGGCTCCCCTGTCCTCCACTCTCTCCTGGAGTTTGCTCAGCTTCATGACCAATGAGTCAGTGATGCCATCCAACCATCTCATCCTCTGCTGCCTGACCCTAACCCTTTGCCTTCAATCTTTCCCAGCATCAGGGTCTTTTCCAATGAGTTGGCTCTTCCTATCAGGTGGCCAAAGTATTAGAGCTTCAGCCTCAGAAACTTTTATACTGAGGCTAAAATCCCAACACCTAACTTTTAGAGTTACTGGCCTCATCTCATGCTTAGTCAAGTGCAACATTTGAAAGGTCTTGATAAGCTCTTGGTGTATTTTCAAGGAGTTGGACACAGCACCAAAGCTTAAGTGTTCTTTGTTAATCATGCCAACTTGCTAAGGATCAGTAACTCCAAAGTGGTCCATACTGTGTAAAAATAAAAACAGTTACCTGTGCAGCCATTCAAAGAAAGCCATACAGGCCTGCCTTTGGAAATAAGGCTGTTCAGCTCATCAGCTACATTTCATATTTTGTTTTCTGAACTATGGAAGCATGTAAACTAGTTTTGCTGCATAGTAAGGGACAGGTAATAGTTGGAGGAACTAGAGAAATAAAGATACCAGCTGGTTCATGTCCTCCAGGAGTTCATAGTCTGTTTCCGATAGGGAGAGAAACAGACAAGTGTGATACAGGGTTGAAGAATGGACAATAGAGCAGGAGGGAAATCCAACCCTGACTCACGACCACAGGTGTAAGAAGAGTTGAAGGCTTCATAAAAAAGGCCAAAGATGATACTTCAAGAATATGGACAATTCGCTTGGGTAAAAAGGAGCCAAGTGGATATTCTGCCTTTTTTCCTCCAAGAGTAGAAAGTACGGAGTATGGGAAAATACAAAGGATGTGAAGAATGAGACAGCTGAGGGAGTGCAAGTGGTTCGGTGCTGGGAGCCAGCACGGGAGATCCCACCCATGACAAAGGTCATGAGGAGGAGCCTTGACAGGCAAAGGCAGGATCAGGACCAAAGGGACCCCCTAGATCTGCTTGAGCATCTACCCCGAACCAAATCTGTCTGTTTATTATTTGCTATGCTATACTCTTCTGACATTCATGGGGGTTATCCCTGACCACCTTTCTCTAAAGAAAATTAACTTAGAGCTCTAGTTAATAAGTCTCCTGGGCGTAATTGGAGTGTTTCAATTCAAACCCCTCTGATAGCTTTCTAACTTGCCTGACAGGTTTATCCAGACCTTTCTTTTATCACTATGCATATGATTGTTTACAGCCTCCCAACCACGAGAGGCCCAGGAAGCTTAAAATATTCTAGGAAATCATTAGAATAGAACTGGTTAAGGGTTTCATTGTTGAGCCAATACTTGCTGCCAAGTTTCCATATCCTTTATTTGTTGTGTACCCGGGAGTGCATTGATTAATATAGTTGGTATATAGAAAAAATAAGTAGCAACGTTAGATCTTTGAGTTAAGCACTTTCTTTGTTGTAACCCACTGCACCTTTGTTCTATAAGGATGTAACTTTATTTAGTACTTTGAGGGTGATGCAGATTAAAGAAAAACACTTCAAGGGAAAATGAGTTTTTTGGTTGATTAACTGAACTGAACTGAACATTTATCAAGGAAAAAAGCCATAAAATGTTAACAGACCTCCTGGCCAGAAGATAATGTATATGGAAAGGTATGCAAAAAGAAAGCCTGATATCAATAAGGGTCAGGACTGCTGCCCCGCATGACTCTGCATCTTCCATTATGTAAAACTTAGGGTATATAAGCACCTTTTGAAAATAAAGTTATGGGGTTTTTGCACAAGCTTGGCCTCCCTCATGTCAATTCTTTCTCTCTCTCTTTCTCCCTCTCCCTCCCTCTCTTTGTCATGCTGATCCCTTGGAACACAGAGGCTCTCTGCATTCACGTTTCTGCCCCGTGTGCTAAGACCCACATGAGAGAAAGCCCGAGGTGGGGCACCCTCCGCTATTCAAGTGGGCGCCTATGGCCTATGTGAACAGAGCAGGCCTCTTGTCTTGAGACTTGATTAGCTTTTGTGTAAACCAAGGAGCATCAGCCTCTCTCTCTCCTCTGCTTTCTCAGCTGCTTTCTTATCTCTCTGTATCTCTGAGCCTATAAATCTGCATCGATATGCCTCTCTCGTCTTGCCGTCCACGCTTCACGTACCCTAGATCCAACTGGGGCTGGACCCCGGTAGTCTGGTGTGGCTGGGGTCACAGAAAGGAGGAGCATGTGGTGATAGGTCAAAGGTTAGAGAGAGGAAGTCCAAACCATGAAGGGCTTTCTATGCTTTGCTGAGGAACTGCCAAGGGTAATCACGTGGGTGGCATCATACTGATCTTCAGTGAGTTAGATGAGTGACCACAATGTTTACAGTGATTTAAAGTCTTTAAACAATTTCACAAAATATTAAATACGTACTTGGTTTCCTAAATTATTTATATATTTATATTAAGATGATAGGGGCCCTCCTAGAGTAATGAAAATAAAAACAAAAATAAGCAAATGGGACCTAATTAAACTTAAAAGCTTTTGTACTACAACGGAAACCATGAACAGGATGAAAAGACAACCCTCAGAGTGGGACAAACTAATTCCAAACAAAGCAGCTGACGAGGGATTAATCTCCAGGATACGCAAGCAGCACATGCAGCTCAGTATCAGGAAAACAAGCAGCTCAGTCGAAAGACAGGCAGAAGGCCTCAGCAGACAGTCTCCAAAGAAGACATACAGAAGGCCAATGAAAAGATGCTTAACACGCTTATTATTCAAGACATGCAGATCCAAACTACAGTGAGGTACCACCTCACACCAGTCAGAATGGCCACCATCAAAAAATCTACAAACAGCAAGTGCTAGGAAGGATACTGAGGAAACGGAACCTTCCTCTACTGTTGGTGCAGCTGTAAACTGATGCAGCCGTTACAGAGCACAGCATGGAGACGCACTAACAAAAGAGAAACGAAAGTGCTCTCCGACCCAGCAGTCTCATTTCTGGGCATATGCCTTGAGAAAACCGCAATTCAAAAGACGCACATGCCCCACTTTCACTGCAGCGCTGCTTACCATAGCCAGGACATGGAAGCAACGTAAATGTCCATCAGCAGATGAGTGGATAAAGAGGCTGAGGTGCATGAACACAATGGAATATTGTGCAGCCGTAAAAGGAACAGATCTGAGTCAGTTGAACTGAGAGGGATGATCCTAGAGCCTGTCATACAGAGCAAACTAAGTCATAAAGAGAAAAACAAATATCATATATCAACACATGTGGAATCTAGAAAAATGGTGCTGATGAACTTATTTGCAAGGCAGGAATAGAGATGCAGTTATAGAAAACAGACCGTGGACACAGCTGGGGAAGGAGAAGCTGGGGTGCACTGAGACAGTGGCGCTGAAGCTTGTCCATCGCCGTACGTGAGACAGATCGCTAGTGGGAAGCTGCTGCAAAACCCGGGGAGCTGTGTGCCGACAGAGGGGTGGGGTGTGGGGTGTGGGAGAGGGGTTCAGGAGAGGGGATGCGTGCATATTTATGGATGATTCATGCTGTTGTACGGCAGAGACCAACACAACATTGTAAAGCAATTATCCTCCAATTAGAAATAAGTTAAAAAAAAAAAACAATGGGGGTAATGGGAGTGAAGATCATGCCAACGGCATATGCTAAATGCTTGAATTGAAATGCAAACTATAAGCCACATAAATAATGCCATTTTTACTTAGAGAACATAATTTTTTTTATACTGCAAGAAAATATACTTGAAAAGTGGTCTGAGAATGACACAGTAGAGTTCTCATTTGGGTAAGAGACAAATGGGAAAAAAAAACCTCATTATTTTGCAATAAGTTTCTAAATCAAGAAAGCACCATTTTCTTCTGGGTTTCTAACTTTAGTAATGTTCCATTCTTGATTTTCTTGCCTCGCTCAAAACAAGCACTGTTGTTTCATATTTCACGAGCGCGTGTTCCTTCTCATGTCTATTTACAGTAATCTGGGAGGCTCAGGCAGCATCCTTCTCGGATGTGTGCCAAGATAAAAATGTGCCATCTCACAAATGTTTCAGATTTTAAAATAATTCAGGTACACTGTAAAATAAGTTTTGTGTGTGTCTGGCAAATACAACTCTATTTTTACTATATATCTAATGTCTTTAAAGAAAGGAATAAGGAACAATAATACAATATTAATAACATTATTATGTCTGAATTACTCTATTAAATGACGGTATAGTATTTAAAAAATTCTGAAAGCCATATGCACTTAGAGCCTTCTCACACTGGCTATTATTCTAAAAAATATGAGCAAGAAAAATCACATTGCAAGTGGAGTTTTACTACCAATATTTGCTATAAGGATAATGTAATTTAAAAATGAAACTTTAAAAATGTTAAATTAATGTTCCTATATTAATACTTTTTGGCCCAACAATTCTATTCCTCAAAATACTTCCGACCACAGGAGCAGGGTCCTGCATGAGACGCTCTTTTGCCTGGAAGGTTCACCAACACATACATTTGTTCCTCGGTTTTCTTCTGTCTTTCCCTGAATGTCATTTCTCAGGTCACTTTCCTGACCACTTCACTTAAGACTGCCACCTGTCCCTGTGGTCTTTCTTTCTTCATCGGCTCACCACTTCTGATATGCTATTATTGTGCTTGTTTTCTCTCTGGTCTCCTATTAGAATATACAGGATCTCCATTTGCTTTGCTGCCCTATCAGCTTCTGAAACAGTACATGGCAAACAGTAAGCATTCAATATAGATTTATGTAGTTAGTGACTGACTAAGTATATTTTTCACAGAGATGTTCAATGCAGTTTTTATTTGAGGGCCAAGAAAATAAAAATTTTCCTAAATGTGTAACAAATAAGACATGATTATGAATACAGACTAGCTCGTTTACATGATGGAATATCATGCAACTATTCAATGTTTATAAATACTCATAAAAACACAGAGAAACATGTATATTAAAATGTGACTTAAAAAGGGGTCACCAAAATTTGTGTAGATTATGATTATAACCACGTGAAAAGGAGAGAAAGAAGCAGCCAGACATATGTAATGTTGGAATGGCTGTGCTGGAATGGGCGTGTCTGAAGGCCACTTGTCTTTCTCCACTATTCCTATTTTAAAGCTAATATAACTAGCACAATATATCTGGAGAGGAGAAAGTAAACTAATCAAAGGAAAGGTCTTGAAAGTGCAGTGTTTTGGTTTGTTAGAGCACTGTCATTGAGGGTGATTTTGTTCATAGCAAAGAACGGTGAAAATATTTCCCCCAAAACCTAGCTAATAGGAAATGTGGTGAATAAAGTACTTTTAATAATCAAACATAAGCCTATTATTCTAGCCGAAGGAAAATAAGAATTTCTACTTTTGAATGAATCGAAAGAGGAAACATTTTGCCTTGTAGTTTCACATGATTAAGAAAACACAGTGGTCACCTGTCATAGCTGATTCATCTCAGCACCTCATCTTCCCATGGGACGCGGAACGTCTAAAGGGGCGATGATGAAAACATAGTCTATTTGCAAGTGCTGTGTGCCGACAGAGGGGTGGGGTGTGGGGTGTGGGAGAGGGGTTCAGGAGAGGGGATGCGTGCATATTTATGGATGATTCATGCTGTTGTACGGCAGAGACCAACACAACATTGTAAAGCAATTATCCTCCAATTAGAAATAAGTTAAAAAAAAAAAACAATGGGGGTAATGGGAGTGAAGATCATGCCAACGGCATATGCTAAATGCTTGAATTGAAATGCAAACTATAAGCCACATAAATAATGCCATTTTTACTTAGAGAACATAATTTTTTTTATACTGCAAGAAAATATACTTGAAAAGTGGTCTGAGAATGACACAGTAGAGTTCTCATTTGGGTAAGAGACAAATGGGAAAAAAAAACCTCATTATTTTGCAATAAGTTTCTAAATCAAGAAAGCACCATTTTCTTCTGGGTTTCTAACTTTAGTAATGTTCCATTCTTGATTTTCTTGCCTCGCTCAAAACAAGCACTGTTGTTTCATATTTCACGAGCGCGTGTTCCTTCTCATGTCTATTTACAGTAATCTGGGAGGCTCAGGCAGCATCCTTCTCGGATGTGTGCCAAGATAAAAATGTGCCATCTCACAAATGTTTCAGATTTTAAAATAATTCAGGTACACTGTAAAATAAGTTTTGTGTGTGTCTGGCAAATACAACTCTATTTTTACTATATATCTAATGTCTTTAAAGAAAGGAATAAGGAACAATAATACAATATTAATAACATTATTATGTCTGAATTACTCTATTAAATGACGGTATAGTATTTAAAAAATTCTGAAAGCCATATGCACTTAGAGCCTTCTCACACTGGCTATTATTCTAAAAAATATGAGCAAGAAAAATCACATTGCAAGTGGAGTTTTACTACCAATATTTGCTATAAGGATAATGTAATTTAAAAATGAAACTTTAAAAATGTTAAATTAATGTTCCTATATTAATACTTTTTGGCCCAACAATTCTATTCCTCAAAATACTTCCGACCACAGGAGCAGGGTCCTGCATGAGACGCTCTTTTGCCTGGAAGGTTCACCAACACATACATTTGTTCCTCGGTTTTCTTCTGTCTTTCCCTGAATGTCATTTCTCAGGTCACTTTCCTGACCACTTCACTTAAGACTGCCACCTGTCCCTGTGGTCTTTCTTTCTTCATCGGCTCACCACTTCTGATATGCTATTATTGTGCTTGTTTTCTCTCTGGTCTCCTATTAGAATATACAGGATCTCCATTTGCTTTGCTGCCCTATCAGCTTCTGAAACAGTACATGGCAAACAGTAAGCATTCAATATAGATTTATGTAGTTAGTGACTGACTAAGTATATTTTTCACAGAGATGTTCAATGCAGTTTTTATTTGAGGGCCAAGAAAATAAAAATTTTCCTAAATGTGTAACAAATAAGACATGATTATGAATACAGACTAGCTCGTTTACATGATGGAATATCATGCAACTATTCAATGTTTATAAATACTCATAAAAACACAGAGAAACATGTATATTAAAATGTGACTTAAAAAGGGGTCACCAAAATTTGTGTAGATTATGATTATAACCACGTGAAAAGGAGAGAAAGAAGCAGCCAGACATATGTAATGTTGGAATGGCTGTGCTGGAATGGGCGTGTCTGAAGGCCACTTGTCTTTCTCCACTATTCCTATTTTAAAGCTAATATAACTAGCACAATATATCTGGAGAGGAGAAAGTAAACTAATCAAAGGAAAGGTCTTGAAAGTGCAGTGTTTTGGTTTGTTAGAGCACTGTCATTGAGGGTGATTTTGTTCATAGCAAAGAACGGTGAAAATATTTCCCCCAAAACCTAGCTAATAGGAAATGTGGTGAATAAAGTACTTTTAATAATCAAACATAAGCCTATTATTCTAGCCGAAGGAAAATAAGAATTTCTACTTTTGAATGAATCGAAAGAGGAAACATTTTGCCTTGTAGTTTCACATGATTAAGAAAACACAGTGGTCACCTGTCATAGCTGATTCATCTCAGCACCTCATCTTCCCATGGGACGCGGAACGTCTAAAGGGGCGATGATGAAAACATAGTCTATTTGCAAGACACAGGCAAGGTTAGTTCCCAGTGCTTAATTATGTGCCTTTAAGCCGACTTATTTTGGGACTCCTAATAACAATGATGGGGCTTCCCTGGTGGCTCAGAAGTTAAAGCGTCTGCCTCCAGTGAGGGAGACCTGGGTTTGATCCCTGGGTCAGGAAGATCCCCTGGAGATGAAATGGTAACTCACTCCAGCGTTCTGGCCTGGAGAATCCCATGGACGGAGGAGCCTGGTGGTCCACGGGGTCGCAAAGAGTCAGACACGACTGAGCGACTTCACTCACTCACTCAGTAACAATGATGAAATTGGAGCAGTAGCACCTTACTTTTCAGGACACTGTCTTCCCCTTCCTGCCCAAGGCATTTTGACATATAAAATCTCTCCACCTTCAAGATAAGACACAGGATATGGTACATTTCTCTGGGAATATGAAGGGGTAGGGTAATTTTCCTTTTTTGGTTTAATTATTGCCATGCTCTCAGGCTTAGACTTATTCAGCAGAAAATGAGAGTGGCTGGTAAGAGGCCAAATGGGCACTGATTCATTTCCAGCCAATGGTTAATTTTCAGTGCAATACACTTCATTTATCTAATATTCCAAATACGTTACCTGTGAATGTAGGCACTGGGAATACTCTGGTAGTTGGGTTAAAATGTCTTCATGAGACAAGGGTGAAATCTGAGCCCTGCTATGAATGTCATCTTGAGTTGCTCTTAGTAAGAGACCCTGTGACTCCATTCAAGTTCAGTGTGAATGGCCAAATGCAGTAATTCAGCCTACTTATGGCTTTGGGTTGTGGGGCTGTAGCTGTGCAGACATGGGGATGTAATGCTGTGTGGACTTCCATGGCCACCCTGTATTTAAAAGGCAGAAAGAAATTAACAGGAAGAATGGGTCCAACAGAGGGAGAGAGGATAGGAGGGAAGGACTCAGACACTAAGAGACAGAAAGATGCTAACTAACCAACGCTTCTAAATGTGCAGTGTGGGAATACCAGGATGCCCAAACCATTCAGTGGCAGAACTTACTGCAATTCCATCATCACCATGAAATTTCAACTTTACTTACTCTTCAAAGTCTTTCCCTCTGCTATTGAAGTCTGTATCTTCAATTTTAAGTCATTTAACTAAGGGAGGAAATAACATCTTTGCACTTTTCAGGAAAACTAATATAAGTTGGGGTTAGTTGTACAATGAAATGGCAATAAAATGTCTATCTACTTTCAAACTCCACTGAGATCTATTTATTTTGCCTTAACAGAAAAGATTCCAATTCTTTGCTCACCTGATGTGAAGAACTGAGGCACTGGAAAAAACCCTGATGGTGGGAAAGATTGAAGGTGGGAGGAGAAAGGGATGACAGAGGATGAGATGGTTGGATGGCATTACTGACTTGAAGGACATGTGTCTGAGCAAGCTCTGGGACTTGGTGATGGACAGGGAGGCCTGGCGTGCTGCGGTTCATGGGGTCACAAAGAGTAGGACACAACTGAACAACTGAACTGAACTGAACAGAAAAAGGCATTCAAGAATCCTGAAACAATTAAATCTGTTGAGGCTTGAGTTTCTACTGGAGAGGAGCGAACTGGAGTTGAATGGGATAAGAACATTATTCCTTGGTTCCACATTAAATGGAAAAAGGCATATTTATACAGATTGTGCACATGAAGAGGCGATTGGGGAGAAGTTTCACAAAGCAAACATGTATTTAGAAAGACTATTAGAAGTTGAACACAGATCCAATAAAATCCTTAAGTTGTTGAATAGACAAGTTTGTTCCTCTAAAGCTGGAGATTAAGGCTTTAGCTAAGGTCTTCCTTCCTGACTGTAGTACTGGAAGCCCAGCTTCTGTTCTCAAGCCTCATAAGACCTGGGCAAAAGAAAGGAAGAGGGGCTGAAATGCAGATCATCTCAATTCCTTGTTCCCAGAAGGGCTGATGAAAGATTGGGAAAAAACAGGGGAGTCATCGCCTCTAATATTGTTGGGGAATCATTCAATTCATGCCAGGCCACAACACTGCAGATTAAAGATGCTTGATTTAGGCAGATGTAGGGTGAAGGCAATGGCACCTCACTCCAGTACTCTTGCCTGGAAAATCCCATGGACGGAGGAGCCTGGTGGGCTGCAGTCCATGGGGTTGCACAGAGTCGGACACGACTGAGCGGCTTCACTTTCATTTTTCACTTTCATGCGTTGGGGAAGGAAATGGCAACCCACTCCAGCATTCTTGCCTGGAGAATCCCAGGGACGGGGGCGTCTGGTGGGCTGCCATCTGTGGGGACACGACTGAAGAGGCTTGGCAGCAGCAGCAGCAGCAGCAGGGTGACAGTATTTGGGATCTGCTCTTAGGTCTTCTAAAGGGTGCTGAGCCAAGCCTCTGGGAGGAGCTGACACCTTTCAGTGGTGAATGATTCCCCAGGCACCTGTGTTCCTGAAAGCTAAGGATGTGGAATATTCTGGTGTATTTTATTCTTATGATCAACTGTATTTTCAGTATGTATTAAAGAGTGCTGATTTTCTGAAAATAATGGATAGTAAAATAAACCAAGGTAGTACTCATCACTACTGATACAGTGTGAATGATTTTGTTTCTTAATATAATTAACTCAATCCTCATAATGATGCTACTGCTTTTTCCAACTTACCAGTGAGTTTTAGTCCTGGCTTGGTCAGGAATTAGCTAGATCTTGGAAAATTTGCTTACTCTTCTTCCCCTTTCCTTCTTATATATAAGAAGGAAATTTATGCAGACCTGCATAAATTATGTCACAAGGTAATAATTAAAATTAAATGATATGAAGAAATAGAGTCTGAGACAGCAAAATGTGATGTCGGTCTACAGAACTTGTGGCTACCAAGTACTGCAGATGAAAGGAGAAAGAAATGAAATAATCAGAAATTATGAAAATACAGTGTACACTCATAGGAAATACTGCATTTACAGGAATCCTGTTCTTTTGGTTGTCGTATGGGGTAAACTCATTTGAAGATATATAAACTGTGATCTAAAAGCACCAAACAAATACCAAACGATGGTAGTGATGACTAATGTATTAAAGTCAAACCCGTGTATCTCTAACATAGTATCTGTGCATGATACTGTCCCCTCTGGGAACCAACGAACTAGAAGCACCGAAATCAACAGAGCGTAACCTTAAAGATATAACACTGAGAAAAAACGTCATTCTAATATGCATGGGGTGCTGGCACTGTCATAACGACTGGGAGGCTTGCTGGTGGGCGGGGGTGAAAAGGCTGGATGTCCAGACCTAGAGGAGACGACACGGTGCAGGACCGCCCGATGTCTCACAGGACTCTCGGCTTCCTTTCATGACAAAGTTGAATGCAGAGTGAGCAGGAAGTGCCACTGCATCCCCTGTTTCCCTTGACCTGTAGCTTCCTGAGGACTTCTTAGAGGGATAACTCGGTCAGAGTTATAGATTCATGGTGTAGCCTACGCGTCTAAGCCTTTGTGGCTATAACTGCAGGCAAGAAGTACATGCGAATCACTTCCTAGACAGGCTCATGGTAAAATGACAGGTCAGAAGAAAGAGCATTCTACTTTTTGAAACAGATAGTGCCCATTACCTGGAGTCGTGGTGAATAGCGCAGTAGTTTATTTATTTTTATTTTTAGAGTGATAGACCTATCAGTAATGGAATGTCTAATTATTAGTGGTTCCAATAATGGGAGCATTACAGTAAATTCCCTACATTCAAACCTACAAGTTGCTCACTTTCAAAGGTGCAAATGCGTTCACACGTCGAATCACGTAAGCTGGGGCGCGCGCCTGGCACACCCTGCCGCGTGCAGGCGCCCTCGGCACGTGGCGGGGCGTCTCGTGTTCCACTCTGCGCCGCTGCCCAGTGCGCGGTACCGCAGCGTCTTCACTTCCAGCCCAGACGCCCGAAGCGGTGTGAGAGCAGCGGGCCGAGCTGGGGCCCTGCGGCTGAGGGCGCTCGGCTCCGCCGCCTGCCGCCCGCTCTCCTCCCGGGGCGGTAACCCTTCCTGCCTGTTCACTCGCCGCCAGCCCCTCTTGCCACCTGCGGTACTTCCCACCATACGGTAAGATTAGAAATGTTCTCTATTTTTTGCATTTAAAAAAATGTATTATTTGTGTGAAAAGTATTATAAACCTATTACAATGCAGTACTGTGTACCCAGGAGTATCTAGGCTAACTTTGTTGAATTTATGAAAAAATTAGACTCAACGAAAGTACTCTCAGAAGGAAACTCGTTTATATGTACGGGACTTAACTGTATTAGCTGACCTAGCAAAGAGCCTCGAGGTGCAAAACTTCAGCTTCCTGTTCTGCTGACAACACCTTCTTTCCTATGTCGCTCCTGATAATTAAGGTCAGCTGCGGCGGTCCCACACAAATCCCTGCATCCACACATCCCCAGGGGAAGGAAGAAACAGGCACCGGAATGTTTTCCCCTCACGCGTCTCTCTTCTTTTCTTCAGGGGAAACGAGATTTCTAAGAAGCCCACAGAAATGACCTTCTTGCATCCTGCAGGACAGAGCTGACCACATAGTCACCCCTGCTCTTGAAATGGCTACGGGAAAGGGAATTGCCGCTGCTCAGAGTGCTTGTCATTAATCCCTGGGCCTGGGCATATTGCTGCCTGTGCAAAACTGGGTTCTCTGAGTTGTTAGGAAACTGGGAAGTGATTGTCAGGCCTCTGGGTGTTCTGCAGTCTCTACAACCAAGATCTCACAGATTCAAACTATTAATTTTGGCATTCATGGAAAAAAGAGAAAGAAGCTGGCATTCCTTTTCTCATTTTCTGCCTCATTGCTATTAATAAAGGAAAACAAGTTGGGTGGAATTTTTCAGAAAGTGGAGCCAAGATTATAACTCTTAGGAAACTCGACCTAAGCAACCAGGAGACCCAAGTCTGCCACCAGTAGTGATGAGGCCTTGGGCACTCATCTATAAAGTAAGAAAGAAGGAATTGGATTCATTAACAGTACATCACTTCTCATTTTAAGTTTCTGTAAGGCTTTATATCAGCAACTAAGTTAATACATAAGAGTTTTCAAACTAAAGGTAATTTTGTGACCACTTTGTGACTTGACCCCCAAACCTTGCGCCCTATTGATTCTAAACAATCAGTGTGTCTTCAGTTCAGTTCAGTCACTCAGTTGTGTCAGACTCTTTGCGACTCCATGAACTGCAGCACGCCAGGCCGCCCTGTCCATCACCAACTCCCGGAGTTCACTCAGATTCATGTCCATCGAGTCAGTGATGCCATCCAGCCATCTCATCCTCTGTCGTCCCCTTCTCCTCTTGCCCCCAATCCCTCCCAGCATCAGAATCTTTTCCAATGAGTCAACTCTTTGCATGAGGTGGCCAAAATACTGGAGTTTCAGCTTCAGCATCATTCCTTCCAAAGAAATCCCAGGGTTGATCTCCTTCAGAATGGACTGGTTGGATCTCCTTGCAGTCCAAGGGACTCTCAAGGGTCTTCTCCACACCACAGTTCAAAAGCATCAAATCTTTGGTGCTCAGCCTTCTTCAGACCTAGAGGAGACGACACGGTGCAGGACCGCCCGATGTCTCACAGGACTCTCGGCTTCCTTTCATGACAAAGTTGAATGCAGAGTGAGCAGGAAGTGCCACTGCATCCCCTGTTTCCCTTGACCTGTAGCTTCCTGAGGACTTCTTAGAGGGATAACTCGGTCAGAGTTATAGATTCATGGTGTAGCCTACGCGTCTAAGCCTTTGTGGCTATAACTGCAGGCAAGAAGTACATGCGAATCACTTCCTAGACAGGCTCATGGTAAAATGACAGGTCAGAAGAAAGAGCATTCTACTTTTTGAAACAGATAGTGCCCATTACCTGGAGTCGTGGTGAATAGCGCAGTAGTTTATTTATTTTTATTTTTAGAGTGATAGACCTATCAGTAATGGAATGTCTAATTATTAGTGGTTCCAATAATGGGAGCATTACAGTAAATTCCCTACATTCAAACCTACAAGTTGCTCACTTTCAAAGGTGCAAATGCGTTCACACGTCGAATCACGTAAGCTGGGGCGCGCGCCTGGCACACCCTGCCGCGTGCAGGCGCCCTCGGCACGTGGCGGGGCGTCTCGTGTTCCACTCTGCGCCGCTGCCCAGTGCGCGGTACCGCAGCGTCTTCACTTCCAGCCCAGACGCCCGAAGCGGTGTGAGAGCAGCGGGCCGAGCTGGGGCCCTGCGGCTGAGGGCGCTCGGCTCCGCCGCCTGCCGCCCGCTCTCCTCCCGGGGCGGTAACCCTTCCTGCCTGTTCACTCGCCGCCAGCCCCTCTTGCCACCTGCGGTACTTCCCACCATACGGTAAGATTAGAAATGTTCTCTATTTTTTGCATTTAAAAAAATGTATTATTTGTGTGAAAAGTATTATAAACCTATTACAATGCAGTACTGTGTACCCAGGAGTATCTAGGCTAACTTTGTTGAATTTATGAAAAAATTAGACTCAACGAAAGTACTCTCAGAAGGAAACTCGTTTATATGTACGGGACTTAACTGTATTAGCTGACCTAGCAAAGAGCCTCGAGGTGCAAAACTTCAGCTTCCTGTTCTGCTGACAACACCTTCTTTCCTATGTCGCTCCTGATAATTAAGGTCAGCTGCGGCGGTCCCACACAAATCCCTGCATCCACACATCCCCAGGGGAAGGAAGAAACAGGCACCGGAATGTTTTCCCCTCACGCGTCTCTCTTCTTTTCTTCAGGGGAAACGAGATTTCTAAGAAGCCCACAGAAATGACCTTCTTGCATCCTGCAGGACAGAGCTGACCACATAGTCACCCCTGCTCTTGAAATGGCTACGGGAAAGGGAATTGCCGCTGCTCAGAGTGCTTGTCATTAATCCCTGGGCCTGGGCATATTGCTGCCTGTGCAAAACTGGGTTCTCTGAGTTGTTAGGAAACTGGGAAGTGATTGTCAGGCCTCTGGGTGTTCTGCAGTCTCTACAACCAAGATCTCACAGATTCAAACTATTAATTTTGGCATTCATGGAAAAAAGAGAAAGAAGCTGGCATTCCTTTTCTCATTTTCTGCCTCATTGCTATTAATAAAGGAAAACAAGTTGGGTGGAATTTTTCAGAAAGTGGAGCCAAGATTATAACTCTTAGGAAACTCGACCTAAGCAACCAGGAGACCCAAGTCTGCCACCAGTAGTGATGAGGCCTTGGGCACTCATCTATAAAGTAAGAAAGAAGGAATTGGATTCATTAACAGTACATCACTTCTCATTTTAAGTTTCTGTAAGGCTTTATATCAGCAACTAAGTTAATACATAAGAGTTTTCAAACTAAAGGTAATTTTGTGACCACTTTGTGACTTGACCCCCAAACCTTGCGCCCTATTGATTCTAAACAATCAGTGTGTCTTCAGTTCAGTTCAGTCACTCAGTTGTGTCAGACTCTTTGCGACTCCATGAACTGCAGCACGCCAGGCCGCCCTGTCCATCACCAACTCCCGGAGTTCACTCAGATTCATGTCCATCGAGTCAGTGATGCCATCCAGCCATCTCATCCTCTGTCGTCCCCTTCTCCTCTTGCCCCCAATCCCTCCCAGCATCAGAATCTTTTCCAATGAGTCAACTCTTTGCATGAGGTGGCCAAAATACTGGAGTTTCAGCTTCAGCATCATTCCTTCCAAAGAAATCCCAGGGTTGATCTCCTTCAGAATGGACTGGTTGGATCTCCTTGCAGTCCAAGGGACTCTCAAGGGTCTTCTCCACACCACAGTTCAAAAGCATCAAATCTTTGGTGCTCAGCCTTCTTCACAGTCCAACTCTCACATCCAGACATGACCACAGGAAAAACCATAGTCTTGACTAGATGGACTTTTGTTGGCATAGTAATGTCTCTGCTTTTTAATATGCTATCTAGGTTGGTCATAACTTTCCTTCCAAGGAGCAAGTGTCTTTTAATTTCATGGCTGCAATCACCATCTGCAGTGATTTTGGAGCCCCAAAAAATAGCCAATGTTTCTACTGTTTCCTCATCTATTTGCCATGAAGTGATGGGACTGGATGCCATGATCTTAGTTTTCTGAATGTTGAACTTTAAGCCAAGTTTTTCACTCTCCCTTTTCACTTTCATCAAGAAGCTCTTTAGTTCTTCTTCACTTTCTGCCATAAGGGTGTCTTACAAACAATTTGTTTGAAGAGGAAGAGAATAGATAGGAGAGATTCAGTCTCATAACTCACATTTATATTCTGACAAGCATAATCACACTCAGATGCTTTGTTTATGGTGATTCTATCAAGGAACAGTATTTTTAAGTCAGATTTCCCAAAAGAGGGTTACTGAGTGGTCAGAGAAGAATTAGCTGAGAGATAAAAATAATTTTAGGAGATGATGGATTAATAACAGTTAAACAGATTTCTTTACACTGAATTTCTTAGAGAATTCATAATGCAAAAGTACACTGTGAATCTCCAAAAGAGATATATTACCTTCCAACTTCCATTTTGATTATACATTGATATTTATTTTTCATGGAACATTTAATTTTTCCCCATTTAGCAAATAATCTCATGTATATATAGTGGTACAAATAAAAAAATATTTTGAAAAACATTTTTTTTTTTGCTATATGAAAATCTTTCTTTCCCAAATCTCTTGCTGAACTACTTTAACAATTCTGACCCATTGATTATAAGATGCAAATTTAATACACTGATCTATAAGTAGATTGTGGAGAAGGCAATGACACCCTACTCCAGTACTCTTGCCTGGAAGATCCCAAGGATGAGGAGCTGCAGTCCATGGGGTTGTGAAGAGTCGGACACAACTGAGCGGCTTCACTTTCACTTTTCACTTTCATGCATTGGAGAAGGAAATGGCACCCCACTCCAGCGTTCTTGCCTGGAGAATCCCAGGGACGGGGGAGCCTGGTGGGCTGCCGTCTATGGGGTCGCACAGAGTTGGACACGCCTGAGGCGACTCGGCAGCAGCAGCAGCATAAACAGAATGTAAACAGCATGTGAAATGCACTTGTGAGATTCGGTGCGCACACCACCTTGTGCCCATGCACGCTCAGTCACTTCGGTCGTGTCCACCTCTTTGTGACCCCATGGACTGTAGCCCGCCAGGCACCTCTGCCCATGGGATTTTCTGGGCCAGAATATTGGAGTAGGTTGCCATGCCCTCATCCAGGGTTAGGGTTAGGGTTATTGATTTCTCAATGATCCTTTTGGTAGTGGTTTAGTCACCAAGTTGTGTCTGACTCGTGTGACCCCATGGGACTGTAGCCCATCAGGCTCCTTTGTCCATGGGATTCTCCAAGCAAGAATACTGCAGTGGGTTGCCATTTCCTTCTCCAGGAGATCCTCCCGACCCAGGAATTGAACCCAGGTCTCCTGCATTGCAGACAGATGCTTTACCGACTGAGCTATAAAAGAAGCCCAATCATTTTTAGGCCACCTTTTGAAATATTTAGAATAAAGGTTCTGGAGGAATGTACTTTAAGAAAGGTTAAACTATTTTTCCAGATATTTTATTATAAAATATAGATGAGTTTAAGCTCATTTAAAAGAAGAAAGAGCAGGAGTATCACAGTAGGGAAAGAGCAGAGATGTTTTTAGTGCTTATAAAAATAAGCCAGTCAACTAGGGATTCCAAGCAGAAGTCACACTAAAGCTGTTGGCGAGTCCCAGATTATAAAGTCTGTGCTCACTTCAGCTGGATATATACCAAACTATAAAGTCATCTTTGTGGAAGCCAAACGGCATAAAAACAGGAGTGGGTTTCCACTCTTTTCTCACGCAACTAGAAAGAGACAGGTATTGTTTACCTGGAAAAAACTTGCTGTCTGGAACACAGTAGAATTTGTGGTAAGAAAGAACAGCAGAAGGTTTGAGGACCTTCTGCTCAAGAAGGGTAAGCCACAAGAGGGGTAAGCTCAAGAGGGGTAAGCCACACTCCATGAGTTTAGTAGAGGAAAGCAGGCTTGGAAAAAGAGAAAAAAAATAACATATCTTTCTCACAAGTGTTGGTTTTCCTGAGCATAAACAAGACACCGTCTATCAATGAGCATGGAGGAGCAGAAATGGCTTCCAAGCCTAGAGATGCCCAATATCTAAGAACCAGGAAGAGAGGGAAATCAAGTTCAAGGTACAGCCTTGTCTCTATAACAGAGTTGAAAAATAGCTGTAATAAATATCCATTAAGCAGATACTCAGGCTTAGATATGTTGAATGATCGCCCAAGTTCATGAGCATGTTGACATGATTGTGAGGAGACTTTTTAGAGTCCTGATTTACATTTTTCTTGGGTGGGTGGCAGAAAGCATCAAAGATTAGCAAAGTGAAAGGATATAAGACTAATGGACTGGCATATGGACACACCCTATCTGTCTACAGTTTTCATTTTTTTCTTTTGTTTTTTAATTGAGATAAAATTGACATATAACATTGTATTAGTTTCAGGACTACAATATAATGATTGGATATTTGTATATACTGTGAAATGATCACAATAGGTCTAGTTACCATTAGTCCTTGGTACAAAGTCCCATAATTTTTTTTCCTTGTGATGAAACTTTTTGAGATTTACTCTCTCAGCACCTTTCAAACATACAATAGAGTATTATTGATTGTAGTCACCATGCCGTGCATTATATCCTGTGACTTTTAAATTTTATAACTGAAAGCGTGCACCTTTTGGCCCTGTTCACATATTTTGCCCACCTCCCAACACCCTCGTTCTCAAGCAGGGGTCTGCAGCCCCAAGCCCGTGGACGATTCCCTGCCTGCAGCATGTTAGGAGCCAGACCACACAGCAGGAGGTGAGCGCCGGCTGACTGGGCAAAGCCCCACCTGCCGCTCCACACGGCTCACATCACGCCCCCCCGCCCCCCCCCCCCCCCCCCCCGCCCCCCCCCCCCCGCCCCCCCCCCGCCCCCGGCAGCTCCTC